>KZ651065.1:839856-856080 GCA_001010745.2 Gerris buenoi
GAATTGCGCATGCGCAAACGTTTTTAGACTGTTTTTTTTTTTTTTTTTTTTTTGGGGGGGGGTTAGCGCCCCCAAATTTCAAATTTCAGCATTTTAGCTTAAATGGTTTGGGCGCTATGAACCAAAGAGTGACGGACAGACGGACACATCACCCTCGGCATAAGGGTTTTGAGAAGTATCTACAAAACCCTAAAAATGATGATAAATGACCATTTTCATGTTTCATGGGTCCTTAAGCAGATTAATACTTTTTACATGAATTGATTCTTACGGAAATAATGGTTTAGTTTCACGAACAACTTGGTTTTAGAACTGAAAACTGTTTTATGAAATGGAATAAGTTCGTAAACAGAGGCTCCATTGCATATAAGTTTAAGAGCTGGCAAGAAAAAATTCTAGCAAGACATCGGAAGTTAAGATTTTAAACCACGAAAAATATTGTAATAATACAAAAAAGAGTTTTGAGGGAAGCGCCCCAGAATTTAGAGCTAAAATTAATTTCTCTATTTCGCCTGAAGGTATGTTTTTTCTCAAACCTGTATCCTAATTTTCTTTGAAATCAGATAGGTAGTTTAGACTTCATGTGTCTGCACAGACAGCAGACAGATATTTTTTTTAAACACTTTTTGTGGCCACAGGGGGACCTCAAAATGTGTAAATCCATCAAAATCAAATTTTTATTGTTAAATTTAATTGTTATTAAACACTTTATCGAAATTTTCTATTTATATAATCCTACCACGACCTCTCATCATCTACAATTTTATCTTTGATTATTCAGAAAGAATTTTTTTTCCAGAGAAGTGACCTATTTGGTTAAATTATCAATAATGGATAATAATTTATAAATTTTTTTTTATTAAAAATCATTTCAAATTTTGGTGGGCAGTGCCCCCGAATGTAGAGATAAAATTAATATACCTCTCAAATTTAATCGGATTTGGTTTAGTAGTTTAGACTATATTCGTCTGAATGGATGTCAAACACACCTTTTCAAAAAACTTTTCTTTTATTGACAAAGGAAACCTTAAAATGGGCAAATCCATCAAAATCTCAAAAATATTTTTTTGGAACATTATCCATCACAATAATTCTTTCACTTTATCTTTACATATGTGAAGGAAAAAGTAAAAAAAAAAGATTTTGAATTACTGACAAACCCTCAACTTATGAATTTAAATTTTTCCCGCAATTTATCCTTAATTAGAAATCTTCGTAACTTTAATTCACCCTTTCCTTCCCATTAACTTATTATCATAAAGAGTCTGATATGGGTAAATATACATGTTCAGTGGAACATCGATTAACCATCAGTGACAGGTCCATCAGGCTTGATGGATAATCAATAAGTCAGTTAAGCAAGAAAAAGGAAATTTATTATATTATAAAATGAAATTTTATTATCATTTTTAAAAGTCCCTAATAGTGTAACGTTTCCAGAAAGTTTTGACATTGAGTTTATCGTCAAATGTCACAAGTTGCAACATTAATCCTTTTCTTTGACTTCTTCTTATTATGATCCCTTTATTGGAGATTTGGATAAACAAGGGTAATAATTGCTGGTAAAAAATAAAGTGCTATACTTCCATCGTCAAACTTTAATCAGATTGGGATTAGAGGGAACGAAAGGAGTTGAAGAAAGTGGGGTGAGCTTATCAGGTGTGGCCTGATGGGTAAGCAAGAAAGATGGTGAACCGGGAACCGTATAATCAAGGTAAATAAAAGAAACAAAGGTATTAAAATCAAGGGTTGTTAGTCGTATTTGAGTGAAAACAACAAAATAAAGGAAAAATCCTTGACTAATAACCTTTTTAATAATATTTTATCCTTTGACTAACTGTACAGAAAAATTTCACTTTTGTTTAACACTGTTACTTATCAAAAGTGAAAACAAAACAGAGAGTGGGGAAAGGGTGAAAAATTAAGAGTTCACAGCTTAATTCATGTTATCTAAGATTTTCATCGTTTTCTAATATTAGTATCTGAACCTTAACACACAACACCTGTGATTTAACACCTGTAAAATGATTTTAAACGAACCTAGTAATACTACAGACAGCAATAAATACCGCTATGAGTAACAAATGAAATACTAGACTAACATTTGCTTTAATCCAAATTCTATAAAAATACTTAGAAAACAAGCTAAACTCAAAGCTAAAAATAAAACCAAAGTACCTTATGGCATGTTACAGTGTCTACAGCCCAGGAGTAAATCCGAAAAAACAAAATCGATTGTCACAAAACCAAATGTCACTAAATCAACCGACACAAATTGACCTATAACTTGAGTAAAAGTTAACGAATTTAGTTGAAATTTTGAACAAATGTTCATTTTCATTGCCCAGGTCAAGTTCGTTGGACAACGTTATCTGCCCAAGCAATCTAGTGCAACCCTCGCGTAAACGTAAGCTTAAAAATTAAAATTGGAATTTTAGGACAGGAATAAATTTTAACTTCAACTATTCAATGAAACTAACAAGTTTCATTTTTTTTTTTTTTTTTTTTTAGTAAAACCATCACCGACACCGCTATGATTAAAGCGGGCCTAAATGTTTGAAATAGAGAAAACAACATTTTTGTGATATCTTATGTTCTAACGTAACAATTTTAATAAAACTTCATACACATCTTCTAAAGCAAAATTGAAACAGGCATGTAAAATTTAAAAATTGATACCAGCAGAAGTTTTCTGCGTAGTAGTAGGTAATTTATTTTATAATATTTTAAATGGAGTAGGTCGGGGCGTGAGGGTATGGGAATAGTTCTGTTTCTACAATACTCAGCTCTTTACTACAATCGTCTTCTTTAACTATCAACTCATCATGGCCTAATTATTTTCTTAAATTCAATAAATATTTATTGCAAGACGCTTGCTTCAATAATAACAAAAAGTACAAAGAGTTAGTTACTTTTAATTTTGTCTCTTTTCTAACTCCACCATGTATATGTAGTTAGCATCACAATTTCGCAAGTTGACACCACACATATTTATTATTTTTTAAAAAGTTTTTTTTTTAGGGGGGGGGGGGAGTTCCGTTTGTTCAAATTAGAACTTAAATTGAATATTCAATAAATATCAAGATAATAACAGTAGCCCATGAAAACAACGTTTAAATCCTTTATATTTATGCATTTTGGATGTGTGAGTCAATGGCCAGTTAATTTGTTAATTAATAAATAAACTAATTAATTAATGGAATGTATTTTATTGGTAATAATTCATATTAATTAATTAATTTAATAGAATGTTTTTGTATAGTTACAGAGTCTATGGCCAAGTTTCAGCTCAATTGGATGACTGGAAGGGGGCTAATTAACCCCCTCCAAAGATTTTGAAAACAGAGGATAGGCACAAAAAAAATTGAATTTAATAAAAAGTATTTAAAAACGCATCAGTTGTTGACAGAGAGATTTTAGTTCTATTACCTAAAACAAAATTATTTAATATCTCGTAATATATATATACATATATAATTAATTAAAAATCTAACCTGGGCTTTAGTGGTGATAGGTGTTGATTTAGCTTTGGGTGGAGATGTTCCATTCCACCTATTAGGTGATGTGGTTTCAGTGGGACTCTGAAAAACACAATCAAACAAAAATAATATAAATTATAATTTCAAACATATATATTTAAAAAAAATTAAAAAGTAAAAATTGGTGAATGAAAAACAGAAATATTGTTGACGATAATAGCTTTGGCCTTTAATAGCACTTGATGATAAGTGCTGCCACCTGGAAGTGAACTTTAGACTAAAGAAATGAGAATCAACAAAACATTAATTAAATTATTACACAATTACCTGTTGCTGAAGAAGTTGTTGCAAGGCTTGATTTTGAGCTAAAAGTTGCTGTTGAATTTGAATATTCTGAGCCATAGCAGATTGAAGAAAGGCTCGCTGTAGATTAGCTTGATATGCGCTCAGATTTGCATCATTTGTCGTAGTTCCATTTACACCTATGAACAAAAAATTACCTCTTTAGTAACTCAACTCATACTCATACACTGCATTACCTTCATATCTAATTATAGGTACTTCTTTAGATTCTTACTCCCCTATGACTTTTTCCAAATAAAGAATTTGACTAAATAACAATTAAGACAAAGGGATGTTTAATCCAATGTATTTTGGGACAAAAGAATGTCACACTTCTGTTTTTGAAAGGGGATTAACAGTGTAAAGAAGAACATTCCTTGCACCTTCTTTAGATTGTTACTCCCCTCTGGTTTTTATAAGGGGAGTAACAACCTAAGAAGTGCCTTAAAAAAAGATCATATAAGGCAAGCATAATGAAGAACTTCAAGCATCTCTTTGTTTTCACTGTCAAGCGGCCACTTCTTTCATCAAGAATTGCTTGAAATACACATATAATAACTACTGTAGGATGAGACATTTTCTCAAATCAGTTTTAACCCAATCAGGACAGGGTGGTTCAAAGTAAAGTTGTAGTACAGCGTTGGGTCAAGAACTAGAATTTTCCACTTTGGACTAAGCCATTTTCTACACTGTACACTAAATTTATCACACTATTTTCAGACCTCTTTATCTCTTTTCACCTGGCTATAATTATATATATTTAAAATAAATTATTACACAGTGACATTATACAAACCCTATTTATATTTATTCCGTTTTTTAAGAATTAAATTAATTGAAAATTATAGTTGTTAAATGAATGTATCTATAACAATTATCGTCAAGGACAGGAAAACAAGGTACTTTAGGTAACTTATTGTATAATGACCTCTTTGTAATCTATAATGAAGTAAAAAAAATGCCTAGATCGTTTAATAATTTTTTTAAAAAAATAATTTTTACATAAATAGATAAATAAGTGGGATTAATTCAAATGTAATCCTTAATAAAAAAGGGGTAAAAATTAAACCTGAATCACTTTGAATAATCCACAAATGTTAGTTAATATTAGTGGAAAAATACATTTAGAACTTTTATCTTTTTATTAAAACTTATACCACATCGTTGAACTTAAAACAGACTAAGGAGAAATCATTATTCATGGAAGTATATTGTAAATCAGCATAAATAAATAAAAATAACACAAACCTTGCATATTATAAATGGGCATTGGAAGAAAACTTCCAAGAGAAGGATCCATAGGAAATCCAGTTAAACTATTATTTCCACTTCCTATAACAATAAAAGAAAATTATATATTATTGTACAAAAAAAACAAAAAAAAACAAATATTGTTCTAGTTACAATAACACTAAAATATAATCTTTAATACCTATACAATAACTTCTTTTTAATTTAAAAGTCATTACAACTAACATACATAGAACATTTTTGGCTTCCTTTAGTTTATTAGCTAGTTTGTTTACTTGTTTTTTGTTTTTTGTTTTTTTATAGCGAACTCTTTTTATTAGTTTACTTGTGATATTGTTATTTTATTGTTTATTAATTGACTTATCTTATTTTCTAGTTATTAGTTATGTGGTTTACTTGTTGTTTTGTTAGCTTGTTCTATTGTTGTCTAGTTAGCTTGTTATCTTGCTGTCTTGTTAGATGGAACAACTGCTATTTTGTTTGTATTAGTTGACTTGTTACCTTGTTTTGTTGATAGCTTGTTTACTTATTATCTTGTAAGGTTGTTCACGGGTTATTTTGTTTGTATTAGTTGACGTGTTGTCTTGTTCACTGTTTGCTTTGTTTTATTGTTCGTATGTAAGTTTGCTTATTAGTTAACTTGTTCACATATTGACTTAATTATTAGTTTACTTGTTAAGATGTTTATTTGCAAGTTTCTTGTTTATTTATATAACTGCTCAATGTGACACCCCTAAGTAAGCCACAGGTTACAACTTTTAAATATAAAATATTCTACTCCAAGAAGAAAAAAACTAAAAACTAAAAAGTACAGTGATTTTAAAACTTATGACAAATACCTGAATTATTAAACATAGGCATGGCTGGCATTAAAAGAGGTGCCATTACAGGTGGTGGAGAACCAACCATGGGTGACATGTTGTATCCATTTGGAGTTGAGTTGCCTGAAGGCTCAAAATATTTTGGCTAAAAACAGATAATTTGAAAATATAAATATAACTGATCAAAAAGCCCTAAAAGAGAGAGAAAATTAGAGATTAAAAAGAAAAACCACTTTTTTTTAGTTAAACGTCCCCTTCAATATAATATATATTATTTTCTTTTGTGTCTTCAGGGGTTAAAAATTAAAACTAACACATTCGCTTTTTTATAATTTAATAGATGATAATTTCGTCTCTTGTTTGAGACATTTTCAAACCTGAATTTTTATTTATATAAAATAATTCAATTTTTTTTATAATAAAAAACATTACTGATTCAGTAATACGTTGAAGTTCTTAAAGGAACCAACTGAGGATTGCGTTGGTTTTAATGGTGTTAAAATTTTGATATCAAACACTAAACTCAGTTCAACTTTATGCAATTAGAATAAAAAAAAAAAAAAAATTTTACCCAAAAAAAAAAAAAAAAAAAAATACAAGAAAGAGAGAGGAACAAACAGCGCTTTCTGAATCAAATTTTGTTTTAGATTTATAGGTTTTGAAGAGTAGATTTCTAACATACATGATAACACTAGTGGAAAGTGTTTAATTTTCCATGCCATTTAGAAAAAAAAAAAAAAAAAAATTTTACCTAAAATTTGATCTTTTAAATAATAGAAAGGAGATGAAATATAAAACTTAAAAATTAAATTCTTAAATTGAGGTTAACTCTTAAGTTGAGGTTGAGGTTTCAATTAATTTAAATAATAGGAGATTTTTTACTAAATGCAAGGCAGTAAATAGTAGTAATAGTACTAACAATTTTTTTTTTTTTAAAAAGAACTTCTTTGAGTACCTGTTGTGTCCCAACACCACCACCTGAACCCTTTCCACCTCCTTTAATTTTGGCAGCAAGAGATTGAGAATCTACGGTGACATTATCAAATAATCCAGGTACCAATTCATCTAGCAAATCCTCACAGTAGTATTTAGTTTCTTCTTCACTCCTGCAAACAAATATTATATAATTATCATTAATGTAAGGAAAAAAGTATAATTTTAAAAATTAATAATTTCATTTTATTTATTTTTTTTTTTTTTAAAAAAAGGATGAGATTTGGAAGAAATATTTTGTAATAATCTTAAAATTTTTACGCAAGGAATATACCTTTTGGGTTTGGAGCCTCCACCCTTGATTGAAGCAGCGAGTGATCTTGCATCAGATAACTGATCCAAAACAGGACTGAATAAATCATCTAAGAACTGATCTACATCACTTGCTTGAGATGGCACTCTGACTCTTCTTACGTGAGATGCTGCAATAAAACAAATACATATTTAGTAATTAAATAAAACAAATTAATATTTAATAATAAAAGATCATTAAAATATTAAGAGTGCAATATAAATACAAAAATGATCTCAAATAAACTTTTAATCAGTGGTAAATAAAAATTAATAGGAGAAATACTTACCCAAAGATGGTGCTTCAGATGTATCAGATAAAGCAGAACTTTTAACTTCAAGTTTATCACTAAGTCTTCCATCTTTACCTGGAAGAATCCTTTTGCCCATGTACTGGGATTTAATAAACCTGAAATAAGAACAAAAAAATAAATATTTTTCATTACAAAAGAAATTGTTTATGGTCTAGAGTTCTAGAGTCTAGATGGGTGGTTAAATAGCAGGCAAGAAAGAGAAAGACAGTGCCAAGCAATAGAATTACATTATGTGATATAGCGTCTCTAAAAAGTCATCAGAATGCAGCAAGTTCGACTTGATAAGCAAATTCAGGTAAGAATACTATAAATGAACTTTATCGAGAAGAAAAAAAAAATATATATATATCAATATGTTACCTAGGATGTCCACGAATGTAGCTTCCTTTGTCATCCTCACTCCTTGTACTAAGATCTGGGAAGTCAAACTCCAGTTGGTGTTCAGACACTAATAACTCTGAAGAAGCCCTGAATATCCAAAATAAATAACATAATTTATTAGTGCTATTTTTCTAATAATAGTTGTTTCTTATGCCAATAGAGAAATATATTTATTTACTTCTCAATAAATAATACCATTAAGGTAATTACAGGATGCCACTTTGTCAACTTAAAAAATAATACATACCCAGTTAATGAATATTTCCTATTATCTCCTCTCTGTGACACAGACTCCATGTTATCTTCTTCTAGTTTGTCATTATCAGTATCGTTATCATTATCTACCATAGTTTCTCTTTCCTCTATCCTCTCCATAGAGTGGTACCTGTCATTAAGTCGGCTGTGACTTAATCCGAGACTTTCCAGCTTGTTTGGAGGAGGCGAAGAACCAACCACCTAAAAATCAAATAATAAATGTGTTACAAACAATGGAAGTATTTATTTAAGAGGGTACTTAATGATGCCAAGCATACTCGATGTCACTTAATGAAGAGGTACATAATGTCACTTAATGAAAGAGAATTAGAGAATTTCAACCTATAAAACAATATATTCTGTTGAGAATGCAGTAAGTTTATATGCACCAGATTTAATTTCTTTACAATATCCACTTCATGTAAATGTTTGAATTTGTTGCATTAGAGACTATTAATGTACTTACAGGTGATAAGAGATTATCGAGCGATCTAGATCTGCCAGGTTTATCAAAGTATCTGTCATTGAGAGCAGATTGTCTTGACAAGCCAGAAACATCAGCTGAATGATCCTTAGAAACAGACCTCACCTTAGGGCCATTGGTAACAACCTGAAATTAGCATTAAAACAGATTAAATAATAATTAAATCTATATAAATAAATAAGAGAACCTATTTGTTTTTTGTTTTTTTTATACAAATTTATAATTTAATTCTGAGTTTAAAGAAATTTTGCGCAATTGACCTTCGAAACAAGAATGGAGGGTCACTGTATACATGATATTTTGAACCCCCCCCCCCCCAAGCTATTTTGGGTAGTATAATAAAAATACATTTATTGATGAAATATATGATTACAATTAAAACACAATAGCCAATTATTTTAACATTTTTTTTTTTACCTGGTGATTGAAACTGGTTGGGGGTTGAGGTGGTGGAACTGTTGGCCTCCTAGTTGCTGGTATCGGATCTGATACAGAATCCTACAAACAAAAGCACAATTTATGTTAATACAAAAAACAGAGTGTAACAATTGAGAAAATTAGATTCAATACATTATATTACTACCAAGAGTGTTTTGCAGCTTTAGACTCCAAGGATCTGTATCTTTGCACTGGAGGTGACTAAGAGACAATTTATAAAACATTTACCCAATAGACTTTTTTTGCTTTAATCCAATATTTCATCTATATAAAATATACTACATACCTAAGAAAAAAGAAAAAGAGAATGAGGAGGATGTACCACTTGTTCAAATCTAGCAATTAAGCTATCTAATTGGACCCTGTATGCTAACCCCATGGAGTTCAGCCATTTCACAACAATTCACCATTTAAGCAAATAGGGTGTGATCAACAGTAAGCCTTGTAAATCAAAGAGCCAAGGCGTTGGATCAAACCCATGACCTCATCTCTTGAAGCACATAGAACATAGAAGTCTTTAGGACTTTAGCTACTTTGAACCTCCTGGTAGGATTGAGGTAAACTGCGTCTCCACAATAGATTTGATGACAACTGCTTGAGAATGAATGCCATTTTCGTCTTGATAAAGCATTGAGGAGAGGAAGTACTAACTAATTGCTCACTTCTTCCTCTAAGCCTAGTCAAGAATTACTCCACTCCTCATAAGAAGAAAACAATGGTACCTTAGAAACAAGATGAACATGGTGTTTCTGAGTAGGGAATGCTGGAGGAGTTTCAAGAGCTGATATAGAATCAAACACATAATCAAGTCCTGAGAGCTCAGTGTTATCAAGGGATATGGTCCAACCATTATTCTCCGATATCTGTCTGTCTGATAGAGCTTGTCGAACTAATCCCTCACACTGAGACCATGAATCTGCTTCAGACATACAGCTCTCACCTGCAAAACAAATAACAAATTTTGTAAAACAATATGTCATTTATTTATTTGAAAAAAAGAGGTTCCAGCACGCTATGTGGCCTTTCATAAGAGAATAGTTAGTGTTTACAGTAAATACTTTTTCAAAAGTTCTAATCATAAAAGGAGATCAAGAATTAAATCGTCAAATAACAATCTGAATAACAGGTTGAAAATGAGATTTCCATAGAATAAAATTTTATGTAGTTCTCTCTAAACATTGGATTTAGCAGAAAGTTTCAGAAAAAAATACAAGATGTAAAAATGGAACAACAGTCATTGTGGCAAGAGGAAACCATTTTAATAATATTTCTGTCGTAACTCTGTTCTTTTCTTTGTTCCTGGCAGCAAAAGGAAAAAATAAAAATAACAATTTCTAAATCAACACTCTAATGCCAGATTTACATGATCCAAGAAAAAAATTAATCTGTTATTATCAAAGTCTACTTTGACCAACAAAAGTTGGGGCCCGTCCAAATCAACTATCAATTTGGATGTCCAAGTTGACTTTGATACCCTGTTTACACAATCCAAGTAGCGTCAAAGCTGAGTTGGTCAAGTATACTTTGACAGTGTAACCGGCTTTACCAATGATTACCTGTGGCAGGTTATTTGGATTTTCTATTTAATACTGATTATATGCATGTCTAGCCATTAATTTCAAATTGTCTACATCATGCATGGAATACATTATCATATGAAATCTTACCATCAGGGAAGTGAAGTTGAAGAGCCATATTAGCTCTCTTTCTATTTGCTCTCCATTCTAAAAGTGACGGAGGATGGTTTCGATTTGTTTTACCAGCTGAATCAAGAAGTTTCCTCTGGCAAACTCCTTTGTACCCATCGTAACCATGATCACTGACATACCTAGAAATTAAAAATAAAATAAAACATAAATAATTAATTTCAAATTATATTTTAATGCTTGCCTTTTGTGTTTGTTCCCCTCCAGTCATTCCCCTTCAAGTGGAACACAAATTGACCATAACTGGAGGCTATGAAATGGCCACACCAGGCTGGATTTGCAACTATAAAAAAATCCACCAATCCATTACATTTGGGAGTGGAATGACCTTGAATGGTCAGCTTAAGATACTCCCTTTCAAGAAAATTATATATAATTTAAGAAAATAAAATTGAAGGAGTGAAAACTATCAGGTAATATTGACAAACATGAGGTATTAGATATTAATTTCTCAACATAGGTAAGATAAGCCTTGGACAGGGATGGCCTGCAACAGGTGATAAATCTGACAATGGGAGAATTGAATTGATTGAGAATCTCGGGTTTTAACCTGATCTTGAAACATCATTAGTTAATTACAATTTAGACAATATATCATGTCATGTCCAAATAAAAATACAGCATAATTAATCCACCATTATCACAAATTCGTAAGGAAGCTGTAAAACTACTAATTATTTTTGCTATGATTAATTAAATAAGAAAGATAAAACTGCTAAGTATGGAGAATATACTATTAATGTACTCATAAGTCCATAAACACGGGAAAGAAAAGAGTTGAAAATTGGAGGAAAAACACATACTTGAGTAAAAATTTGTAAAGAGTTGTGCTTGGAGGGAAGACAGCGAGACAATTAGCCATAAGTAGCCATCCTCGTTCACAATTTGCCGCAACTTCGTTACGCCATGTCTGATTAACTAACTGGCAAAGGATTTCATCTCGTAACTTCTCATTAGCAATTCCCTGAAAAATAGAATAACATCACGTTTAAGATATCACCCTAAACAGATAGTTTTTAGTTATATTAAAAGGAAGGTAGTGGCACACGATCAAAACACCTTTTAGAATCAAACAAAAATATCAAGACATATGAGATTTTTATCTCCAAATAGATATTATATTCAGGTAGATGAAAATCTTTGAATCTCTTAATCTCTTTAGCTTATGGTTTGAGTACTGAAGCTTAAACCTAGAGATCTGCGTTCAATTCCAAGTGGTTAGATACATTTTCATCTGTTTATTAATTTTCTTTTTCCCCCTTCTACTCTAGTAATAATATTAATCTCTAGGCATAGATTGACATTCAATTAAACTATCTTAAAAGTAAATAATTTACCTTATATGCAATATAATTTGCAAGGGCTTCTTCTTTCTTTCCTGATAAGGAATCATCATTCATAAATCTAAGGATAAGTTTGAAAATTGCCAAAGATTCAGAGAAATCGCTATCGAGTGCCTTAGGCAGAAGTGGTGTCTTAATAGGTTCTCGTTTCATACCCCACACATGAGACTAAAACAAATAAAAAATAAAAACATTATTAAGAAGTAATTAATAAAGAAGTCAATAAAGGTTAATAATTAAAAGCTTCTTTTTCAACAAAAAATCATTCTTTTTTTCAAAAAACACTTTACATCTACCATTCCTCACAATGTAAGCAAGTAAAAACCAATCAACTCATCTTAAAAACACCTTAAATGGATAATTCCGTAGAAATTTCGGTTTTTAAATTTTTTGGGTGAAAACAATACTTTTCCTTGAAGGTAAGGAAAAGCAAAAAGATAGCGTTACTGTTATTTGTTGACCTGATATTTGAAATTTTGTTAATTTAAAATGTTTAATACCTTGAAGTAGATGTTGGTAAATTTTGAGAATGGATGTTGATCAATATCAGATGGCAGAGTGTACTTATCATGTCTCTCATTTACAGGACCAACTACTTTAACCAACTGCCGTTCAGAATGAATTGGAGTCCAATCTGGAAATAATATTAATAACAATTTTATGAATGATGAATAATTTTTAAAAAATAAAACTATCTTTAAATTCTTAGTTTTACAAAGAAAGCTGTGTTACGAAGGATTTAAGGCTCTTGGAGAAAGTATTTATGATACCTTTGTAGTGTGGATTTTAACTGGAAATCTAAGAATGTAAGCCTGAAAGCCTTCACACCAAGTTTATATAAAATAAATTTAATGTACTACTGCATTAATATTTTAATAACTAATAACATTAAAATATAGATTATTGTACAAATAAAGTGTGCAGAAAAATAAATTAAAATAAATATTTAACTGATAAACAATTTATTTAGATGATATATTATGTGAATGTAATCTACGGTTTAAACACAAAACATATTGGTAATAGTACATTACGCGTCGAGTGTGGAAAGTAGCATTTTGCATGCGAGTGTGGAGTTTACACCCGAGCGACAGCGAGGGTAGTAAAAACCACATGAGCAATGCAAAATGCCGTTTTCGCAAGAGTTGCGTACCGTACTTTATCTACGATTATTAGATTTTAATAATAAATGCAGAAAAAAATAATAAACCTCCTGTATGTAAGCTCGTATTTCAGTATTTCTCTTTTGATAAAGATGACATCAATTCGTTAGTTGTATTTTGTGCCGAATTAATTATTTCGGAAGGCGTATTATTCTCCTCATATTCTTCATAATCACTTAAATCACTCATTGATTTTCACAAAAAAACTCGATACAAACAGTTACTTTTATTAAATAATCATCAAATTAGTTATGTTAAATGTAAACAAACTCGCTAATCGTGTGTAAAGTTGATAATTCTTCTTCTTTACGTCACTAGAGTGGAAAAAAGAGGAATTCTTCTTCTTTACCTCACTAGAGTGGAAAAAAAGAGGAATTGTTCAAAACAATGAGACACGCATGCGCAATTAATACAGGTGTGTAAAGAATCACTTTCTACGAATCTAAACAGAGATGTAATGTTTATATTACGTATCAATCGAATGCGCAATTAATACAGGTGTGTAAAGAATCACTTTCTACGAATCTAAACAGAGATGTAATGTTTATATTTCCTATCAATCGTAGATAAAATTTATAACTTTTAATCTTTGACCAGATGCAACCAATTTTAATAAAAGCAGTTCCCTTAGTTATTTATAAGCAGTCCCTTATCATTTTTTTTTTTTTTTTAAATGTAACTACCCGCCCAAATTATACTAGATTGGTAATTTTTTATCTTTGCAAATTGAATAGAGGTAATTCTTCTCCCTTTTTAGCTATAATTTCAATACATTACACTCCATAGATTAGAAGGTATTATTATTTCAGTGTTCAATCAGCAAAATATGGAAATACATAACAATTATTCCTCATGTTATTATCTCTTGTATTATGTATTTGAAAGGTCATATAGAGTAAAAATTGTGTTATTGGTTTCATTTCGAGCCTAGGAGATAGCCGGCGACTTTTTTGTCCACAAACTGTCTTTCACTCGACCTTGGCAATTGAATAACATGGAAGTGCACACCCTGAGGGCAAAGCAGTCTGCAGACTGTTTTTTCGCTAGTGGGCGCCTAGCCTTAGAGTGCTGTTTAGAGATTTAATAAATAAATTCAAATACTTTATGATATTTAAAATTGTCTGATAATTTTTATATATTTTTTTAAAAAACATTATAAATGTTGTATTAGAAAAAACCTGTCACAGAATTTTATTTACAACCTAATAATAATAATAATCTACGGTCCCTTTCTTTAGAGCTTATACAACTTTAAGTAGAATAAAATTATACGAGGATGGCATGTCACTCCTATCAGCGTAACTTAAATTCTAAGGATCAAATAACACAACTATAAAAACCAAACGCAGTGTTACCTTCTATTTTATTAAAGACAAATGCTAATTCAGCAGGTATATCAAGGTGAGTAACACCAGCGACTGCTCTAGATACTTTTTCTTCCTTCTCTTCTTGTTCTCGTTGTGCCTTAAGACGAGCTCTTTCTTTAGCCATTTCAGCCCTCCTTTTAAGCTCATCCTGAAATAAATAAAGTAAAAGTATTAGAAAATAAACCACCAATAGAAAATTAAAGTAACATAACTTAAAGTGTAATTTATGACTAAAGCATTGTGTAAATCTCCTCAAATGAAGTTTGGCTGGTTCTTTATTCTAAAAAGAAAAAACATTATTGTTCTACTAGTCCAGGAGATAGCGTGCAAAAAATTGTCTGACTGTCAAGCTAGAATTTTGTGTATAAGTTAATCTTTTTGTGCCTTCTAAAAGTATGTTGTCGGGTAAGTTCATCTACTGGACACAGCTTAGGTGACCACTTTCATTTGAATAACTAACCTATCAAGTGACAAACTAACATCAATTTGAATTTTGGTCTACAAATTAATTTTGTACTCTGGATCATGAAAACCACAATGGGTGAGACATGGCCGCTCTCTACCGTTTTTTTTTTTTTTTTTTTGAAATGCCTATTCCAAAGCTATGTCTAGCAGATGAACTTAGCCGATTGAATATTTAAAAAAAAAAAAAAAAAATGCATCAAAAGATTAACTTATACACAAATTTCTAGCTTGATGTTAGTCAGGCACTTTTTTTGCACGCTATCTTCTGGACTATATAAAATGTCTGCCAATAATGACATAATAAATCTCCCAATCTAGTCCCCAGCCACGATCAAAAACAAGGGTAACTACCTCGAATGTCCCCCTAGATGATAGGTAAAAACTGCCAGGAAAAATGGATCAGGCTGGTCTGGTTATTTGAGGTGAAAAACAGTCGGTATTTTCTGGAGTAGATGCCCAGTTGAGTAATTATATCACATGAAAGGATTATAATTGAAAAGTCAATAGGTTTTCCAGATCTGATTGGTTCAAATGAGTCAAAACATTGTTTATTATTTAAAGGCACACTACAAAGTAATGATGACCAAAAAAGTATCGAGCGAAAACTGTCTTCAAAAATGTTTGGACCATATGTGATCAGGGTGTAGTGTAAAAAAGTTGAATCCAGACTGATTGGCCTGATCCATTTTTCCTGTTAGATTTTATGGTTGTCTATAGGGGCTTTTAATGTCAACATAAATTAATATTGAACGTGTTTGGATCCACTGCAGTTCCATCCCATGCTAAGGCTGCTGGTAATTATATCCCTAGTGGATCCAAGCACTTTCTAGCACTGCGCTGCTCTTTTCCTTGTGTATTAAACAGAACCCTCTAACTAGGTTCCGCCAGTTAAACTGGAGGTTGTATCCAAAGAGGATCCCAACAACAAATGTTTTAAAAGATTAACTTTTAAATCGTGTAATCTCATTTAGTATTATTTAAAACTGCCAGTAGTCCAGTCAAATTAGATGAAAAAAAGGGGAAACTTTGCAAAAAAATCCTAAAGTTTTGGAAAGTGGCTCAAAATGTTCGTATGAATTTCCTGTCTAACATACTAAAAGTCCCCGAGGGTGAGGGGGGAGCTCGCCCCCC
>KZ651065.1:856542-876122 GCA_001010745.2 Gerris buenoi
CCCCCCCCAGGGGGGGGGGGAGCAATAGGTGCTTTTTTTTGCTTTTTACCAAATATCTTTAAAAGTATCGACATTAGGCGAATTATGGTTATGTAAAAATTTATTCTTCATTAAATTTCCAATAAAAATAGTCCTCTAAACTTTTTTCTATCTCCAACCGTTTTTGAGTTACAAGCGCTCAAAATTAGGTAATAAATAATAAGGTAGGATTAGGGGATTAGTTAGGACTAAAGTGGTTTAGGTTAATTTATTTTTGATTTTTTTTTTTTTTTACAATTGCAACAGAACTATTTTGTCTACAGGCTTCATTTTGTGCAAGAATAAAAGCTAATTAAATTTACTACAACCTAATTTCTTATGACTCTTCTTGTAGGGTAGAGTTTTTATGCCGATATTCACCCCAAAACGAGAGCAATACTTAAAGTTTCCATTTTTTGGAAAACTCTGCCAATTTTCGAAGTGTTATATCTCAGTAACTATTAGACGTACAGAGTTGTAAGTGGATGTAAAAGAAAGCCTATTGTATTTACTAAAAATGCATTCCTTATGACTTTTCTCGTAGGTTAACCAAAAAATTCAATTTTTAAAGTGCCATATCTCGGGAAGTATTGGACGTACAGAGTTGCCATTAGACTTAAATTGTTGTAAATTTATTGGACTCAAAAACTTGTAAGCTAAGTTAACATCGAACAACGCATAGTTTACGAGGTATATAGCAAGAAACGGAATTTTTTCAGTTTTTCACATATTTTGCAAAAAATTGGGGGGGCTCTTAGGAAGGGTCTTGGGGGGGGGGAGGAAGTCTAGGAATGGGGGGTAAATTGAGGAATGAAAAATGTTGAAGGGGGAGTAAAAAATCCATGGAAAAATAAATTGAGTGTGGCTTAAGGTCAGAGTTCCCTAATAAAAGAGTTCTTTTGCCCCCCCAATCAAACTTTATTTTTTATTACCAAATTTTGAGCGCTTGTAACTTAAAAACGTTTGGAGATAGAAAAAAAGTTTAGAGGACTATTTTTATTGGAAATTTAATGAAGAACAAATTTTTACATAACCACAATTCGCCTAATGTCGATACTTTTAAAGATATTTGGTAAAAAGCAAAAAAAGCACCTATTGCCCCCCCTGGGGGGGGGGGCGAAATTCCCCCTCACCCTTGAGTACTTTTAGTATGTTAGACAGGAAAGTCACACAAACATTTTAAGCCACTTTCCAAAACTTTGGGATTTTATGCAAAGTTATTTTCTAATTTGACTGGACTACAGAGAGAATTGGAGATGCGTTGAATGGGTTAAGTTCCCGAGAAATTCTTTAGGTTTGATTTTATAGTGTAAAAGAGCCACACCTTTACCTTTATTGGATACATCCAATAAAGGTAGTTATAGTAAAAACATATCTTTCTCTGCAGTATTAAATTAACTCAACTTTGCTAATATTTAAATTACCTTGAGTTGTCGATATCGGTGCCGTTGCTTGTTACCCCTGAACCTGGCCTGTGCTTTGATAACACCCTTTCTTACAGTAACAAAGCGTTTCCTTGCCGACCAACCTCTTACAGCAGACTGGATTACTACTACACTTCTCTTAGCATGATGATATCTTCTCCTTGCAAGGTAGCCTAAACAATTGAAGATTAAGATATAAAAATGACATGAATATACTTAGGGCACTTAAGAATATAACACATTTTATTTACAATAATTAAAATTATCCTTAATTTAGTCTGAGATCAGCACATCAATTAAGTTATTAGCCTCTTAAGTGATAACCAGTGTGAAACATATCTCACCTCTGTGGGGTTAAAACCACATGTCAGTGTGGTCTAGGTTTCTAGCAAGTTCCAACACTGCCAACCACTTGGCTATATCAATTCCCTTTAGTCTAATAATTTAACATTTCTTTTAATTGAGACACAATACGACAGTGATGCGTCCATAATTGTTGATTATATCTTTTTATAGCCTATTGGAGCAACCTGTAGTTAAATAAAATAGAATACGCTGAAACTTCTTACCCCTGACAGCAGTTTGTACTTTAAGGGCAGCTTTGTTTAAGATCTCACTCCTCTCTCTCTCAATTTGTCTCTCAAGATTTTCTCTGAGGAAAACTCTAGTTTGTCCAATCTGATACTCTCCTGGGTAACCATTCAGCATTACACTACACATCTCCCTGCAATATAAAAACAGATTTACTGTCATTCAATTGTAATATGAATAAATATCTTAAATCCTTTTAGGGTTCATAGTGGCTTGGTACTATCATTCATGCTTTGGAAGGTAGAGATACGGGTTTGAGGAAGGTGATACAGAACAAGGGAAACAGCAATGTTGCCCTTCTAAAGTTGTTTGGGTTTGGAAGCTGGAGATCCAAGTTCAAAGAAGGTATTAAAGAATAAGGAAATCATGTTATCCTTCTAAGCATGTTTTTGAGGGCAGTGGAAGCTAGAGATTCTAGTTCAAAGAAGGTATTACAGAACAAAGCATATTGAAGGTATTACAGAATGTTTGGCTTTGGAAGCCGGAGATCCAAGTTCAAAGAAGGTATTAAAGAATAAGGGAATCAGTCATGTTACCCATCTAAGGATGTTTTGGCGGAAGTCTGACCTCTCTGAGAATTGAACTCAAGAATATTTTTGCAACCTTGCTTCACAGATGTTACTAGAATCTTTGAGCAAGAGCTTGGATCAATAAAATATTTTATCTCAACATCCTCTATTTCAAACCCAATTGTATATAATATTTTAATTAACATTTAAAACAAATTTAAATATACACATTAGAGACTTACCTAGGTGGAGCATTCCTCGGATGTATTCCTTTGCGACTAAGATACCTATATCTCTGTACAAACTCTAAGAATTTCATTCTAATTGGGTAACCAGTCTTTCTTATTCTAATAGTCTCAAGCATTCCACTGTATCTCAGCTGTTCTAACACTATAGGCATGTCAAATTTCATCGGAGCTTTATCATTATTCGGTTTGATACACCGAACAAACCATGGATTACATCTGGAAATTGAAACAGAACGTAAGTCAGATCATTTAAGAAAACCTTCTATTAAGTCAAATAAAAAATGTGTACCACTAGCAGTAAATAGTGAAAGAACAGGGTGCTCAAACAACTTGTTCAAACTTAGCAATTAGGTAGCTTATTTAAAAGCTAAAAATGTATTAGATTAGTGCCAAACTACAAGAGCTTATATTAGAAAATATACTTTTTTGAACACCTTAGTTAGTCAACATCATCAGTGTATTAAATGAAGATGAAATAGTGAATAAAGTACAATATACATTTATAGGATGGTTTTATAATAATAATAATAATAATAATATAAATAGCATACAAAGCGAATCATCCTGAGCAGTGGACGTAGTAAATGAATTAAATTTAAACAAAAGAGCACATTTGTTTCTTATTGCGTGCAAGTTAATATTAAACATATTATAAAGGATATCACAAAAGATATAAAAAAATGACAAGAAAATTGTAACTAAATTAATATTCTTATATTATAATATTGAAACTAAATTAATAAGCTTAAAAATCAAAATAACTAAGTATAATATAATTCTTTTCAAGGTGATATCAAATTCAAAAGGGGGGAAAAAATGCTAAAGTGATTATTTTATAAAAAAAAAAAAAATAAAAAAAAAAATAAAAAATTCTTTGTTAATGATAACATTTCTGTTGTTAGTCTGACTCATAGTATAATATGACTTTAATTAAAGAAGTTTTTTTGTTAAAATTACTTTTGGTTTTATCTGTTTTAAAAGCAAAAAGAATGTCAACAAAAGAGATAATAAAATAGAACAATTTAAAAGTAATATGCAAATAAATTATGGATAAAAAAAAATAGTTTGAAGCTTTATTTTCCTCCTTAATAAAAATAAACCTTGACTCATGAACATTTAACATACAAAAATTCAGACTTATAATTTGTCTTTGTAAAAAAAAGTTTTTTCTATACTACTTCTTTAAAAGATTAACAATACATTATGTTGACATATTATAAATTAAAATGATGATGAAATATGGCCTAAATAGATAGAGGTGGTTAGAAGACTCTGGATGATAGAATAAGGCCTTAATGGATAGAGGGGGTTAGAAGACTCTGGATGATGAAATAAGGCCTTAATGGATAGAGGTGGTTAGAAGACTCTGGATGATGGAATAAGGCCTTAATGGTTAGAGGTGGTTAGAAGACTCTGGATGATGGAATAAGGCCTTAATGGATAGATGTGGTTAGAAGACTCTGGATGATGTAATAAGGCCTTAATGGATAGAGGTGGTTAGAAGACTCTGGACGATGGAATAAGGCCTTAATGGATAGATGTGGTTAGAAGACTCTGGATGATGCCTTAATGGATAGAGGTGGTTAGAAGACTCTGGACGATGGAATAAGGCCTTAATGGATAGATGTGGTTAGAAGACTCTGGATGATGTAATAAGGCTTTAATGGATAGAGGTAGTTAGAAGACTATGAATGATGGAATAATAAGGTCTTCCCCTTCTTATGAATATGATAACGAATACACTTATGGAGCACTTTAAAATTCATAACATGGTTCTAAATTGAACATAAAGTAAAACACACCTCGATATAGTTTCAAGGAGATTTTGAAGAGAATCATGAAATCTAGCAGATACAGTAGGTGTTCGAGGTTTCATTGTAACAAACCTGCCGTTAGTTTTATTCAAAGTTTTGTTGATTTCGTGACTACTTCTAACCGCTTCAAACATCTTGCTGACCATCTGAAAAAAAGAAAACAATTATTGTTTACTTATTTGAAAAATTAATATATTCGTAAGAGACAAAAACTGGTTTTTGAAAACAAGAAATAAACCAAATAATACAAGAGGTACAAAAGAGCAAAACAAAAATCTTAATTACTAATTTAAAAATGAAGCTTACTTTTGACTAACTTCTATTTTAGGTGCCTAGCGTCCCCCCCCCCCACAAACATCCAAAAACCCCAGTTAAATAAATATTATACAAAACTTTTAACAGTAACCTATACATTACACTGACATTGGGCTTCAGTCAGACCAACCAGGTGTAAATGGAGATATAGTCGATAGTGTCCTGCAAAATTATATTAAGAACTTATTTTAAAAAGTTCCCTGGTATGATTCTAGGATGTTTCATAGATCACCATCTTTATCCCATTCTATAAGCACCATTCAATATTCTATAAAGTCTAAAAGACATAAATAACATATTTTAAGAGCTAGTACACCAATACTAATCATTAGTCTATCTGAAAATTCACATCTTCTAAAAGCAGGAAAGTAAACTTCATAATGTATTAAGCTCATCAATAACACCTAAGCAAATAGGTGTCTAGTACTCGAGGACTTCCTCTATTGTAATTTCGATGTCAGGATCTTAAGCCTGGTTTACATTGGTCGAGTAAACGGGCGAGTAGCTAGGTCGAGTAGCACTCGGCCGAACTACTTGCCTAATGTGAACGATACGGCGAGTAAACGGTCGAGGAGAGTGGATAAAAGTTGGTCGAGTAAATGGGCGAGTGCGGTGGTAGAGTAGCTCGACCTTGGACGGGCGAGTAGACCCCCCACCCTACGTCCGTCCTAACATTGAATACCTTCATCTGCGGGATTATACAGAACTAAAAACGAAAACACCTCACTTTACTAAGGCTACTATCTCAAGCACGTGTGAACGACTTTGGAGTACATTCTACCAAAAAATAGCACTCTATTCTACTCGCCTGTCCCGGTGCTAAAAAGCATGCTAGCCCACTCGACTGTTTTCTCGACCAATGTAGACTAGGCTTTAAAGATACTTACAGGTATAGATGAAGAAATGAGAAGATCAAGTACATCTGTTCTCAATGTATCTCTATTCTTGTCTAGAAAACCTTCTACATTATACCAGACTTGACCTGCAAAGTGCTTAACTCCAAACTCAGGACCATTAAGTCTTGGACGAGAGTAGAGTTCATTAAGTGCATGATTATAATGGCACTTCTCAAGGAAGGAAACGTCAGTGGCTCTGGGGAAGTTTGACTCATCATCGAGAAGATGAAGAATTCCAACTGGTTTCTTCACTAGCAACTGAATAACTCCTACGTTATCCTGAAATCAAACAACAACAGAATTAATGTTATCCAGAAGTAATCATTTAGCAGTTTACACTAAAAAATCAGTACTTATTTAGATTGTTACTCCCCTACGATTTTTTAGAATATAAATTGACTAAATAACTATTAAGACAAAGGGATGTTTAGTCCAATGTACTTTTCCACAAAGGAATATTACAATTTGTTTTTATAAAGAGAGTAACAGTCTAAAGAAGAACATTTCATACACCTTCTTTATTTGTTACTCCCCACTGGTTTTTTTTTTATTTTATTTTTTTTTAAAGGGGGAGTAGCAATCTGAAGAAGTGCTGAAAAATCAAATTCATAAAAAACTTTTATATTTAAGTGAGGAACTGATTATTTGTACCAGAAGCTAAAAAGACTTATTAAAGTAAATTTGACAAAGTATTTTACAATAGTTGCATCATCAGTATGTTACATCTTGTTTTCATCAATTAAATTTACTATGATATAGATAGGTCATCACTGATCACAGCGTAGAATATCAAAGCTAAAAATTTCTCCTTAATACTGCTGCAAAGTCGCACATGAAAATAACACCTTCAGCATTCTTAAGTCCCTAGATCAGTGAAATTATTAGTTTATGCCCAAAGAAATATTTAAATATTGTAAATTAAAGGTTTTTAATACCTTAAAGACCAAAATATTTATTATTTTAATACGAAAAATTCATTTTTAAAAATGAAACAAGATGCAGATCAACAATATATGAAATGCCTCAGAGTTTGGATTTCTCGAAATTAAAAAAAAAAAAAAAAAAAAAAAAAAATACAAAATAATATTAATATATTTCTATAAATTAATTATAATTATTTTTTTGCACTTACATTGTAATTGATATTTTGCCAAGGTATTTTTTCTTTAACATATTCTTGTTGTTCCAGTTTGAATATGTGCTTATTGAAATAAAATTGAAGATTTTCATTAGCATAATTGATACATAGCTGCTCAAAACTATTTTCCTGTAAACAAACAATAATTAACAATTAAAATAAATTTTCCTGAACAACAACGATTATTATAGTATTAGGTATAAGATTAACAATTATTGTAGAAAACAAGTGCATGCAAGTTGTACAAATAAAACTTTTTAATTACTTTGTAATCAAAACTTTTAAGGACTGAAAAAGGTAAATAATTAACTTATTATTTTCAATTTAAAAATCCAAGGATCCCAAAGAAAGAAAAATTTCACATAATAAATGTTTAACTTGGTGATTTTATAGTTTGATATTGGTAAATAAGTTGATATTAACTTTACCTACAAGTACATTAATTTATAAATTTATACAAAATGTTTAATTCCAACATTTAAAATATGATTACCTTGAAATCTTCAAATCCGAAAATGTCTAAGATGGATATGGCAGTAGTTCTTTTGCTTCCTTTATATACAATATGATTGATTCTAGCGACTAGCCAAGCAAAAAGTGAACTGTACAGGGCCTTAGCGAAAGCGTCTCTAACGTCTAGAGCTTGATCAATGGTAAGGGTTGTGAGCAATCGCTCATTTCTCGCTTCCTGTAATACAAATAAATAAAATAAGAAATAAGCATGGGAGTATAAGAAGGATTTGAGTTTCAAACCGTTGAATAAATCAATAGGATAAGAGGTAATTAAGATTGCAGTGAGGGAGAAAGGTTATGCAGGAAGAGGACTACCAAAACTGGGAATAAATGTTTAGATTGACTGAGAGAGAAGACCCTGAGAAGTCCAAAGGCTCAGGATTGCACAGCCTGAAGAACCTTGAAAGATAGTGGATATGGCCTACATTAAGTAAGTATGTAGTCAAAAATAAAAAAAACTTCTAAAAAATGTGGTACTTCTTTAGGCGGTTACTCCTCCCCCTCCCATAAAAAACATAAGGGAGTAACTATCTAAAGAAGGTGTATGGAATGTTTTTTTTTACTCCTCTTATAAAAACAGAAGGGTGATATTCCTTTGTTCCGAAGAGCATTAGACTAAACATACCTTTGTCTTAATAGTTTTGTAGACAAAGGAATGTATAATTAAGTACATTCATTTGTATTCTAAAAAAGCGTAGGGGAGTAAAAATCTAAAGAAGAACCAAAAATCTTTAATTCAGAGCCCAAATTTTTCCACAGCAAATTCAGGCCAGCTGAAAAAAAGGTTCATCCTGTTTCATTCATTGTTTACACATAAGTAGTCATAACTAGAGAAAAAATGTTGAACAATCAGTTGATGCATGCCTCTTTAATTAACTACATAGCTCCAGCTAAATAAATTCATGCGACAAAGCTCATGCCACTCTCTTAACAAAGGTAAAATTTGACATATTCTAACAAATATAAACTAAAATTATACACCTAGAGAAACAAGCATCTCTTTTCATGAAATCATTAGACTTTTTTTAATTTTTTTTTTTTTTTTTTTTTGCCTTTTACTAAACCAGCTAGCTTCATGAAAAATCAAAACAACATTTTTTCAAGGTATACTTTTTATTCATCAAATTTGGCAAAAAGGCAACTTAAGGACAAAAGCCTAACAATCATACTAATAGGATAGTGTGTAAATATGAATGCCTGGAATGTGACCAAGGCTAGCCACAAATGCTTTATCGACGCCCTAAGCTTCCACAAGAAGTGAAAAGGAACTTAGTCGGACAAGGGGTTTAGTATTTTTAAATGCTCAACATACATACTTGGGCTTTAAGCCAGATCATGCAGGTAAACTTTTGATGGTACTTCTTTAAATTAGTAGCTCCCCTAACTTTTTAGAATATAAATGGATATCATTATTTATATATTTTCCTTTATCTAAACAACTTTTAGGACAAAGGAATGTTTATTCCAATTTTCTTTAGAAAAAAAGAATATAGATTGTTTTTGGGGAGTAACAGTCTAAAGAAGTGCCCATTTGATTTAGGTCAACACTGTTTTTTAAGATGCCAGTCAAAATGTGACAACAAACTTCTTAAGGGACATTAGTAATCTGGTAAGGTACTGATGTACTCTACAAATCTCAATCTCATATTGTAGCATTCCAGAAGCACTATTCCATAATATAAAGGTCGACATGCATAAAAGTTGTTACAGACTTTACACTCTTCAGTGACGCGAACAATAGATTTTAGAGGAATTTGGATAACCCTCTGCCGATTACGTTTTGTTCTTATTAACTTAAATTTTTAAAATTAAAATAATATTTTATTACGGTGGTCTTTGTGGTAAGTGCCTGTTTGATGCCCTCAACACTCAGCTGAAGAAGATGTCCGGTCCACCGTATTTCAGCATCTGAACCAATTTCAACACCTTCTTGACCATGTTTCATTTGCTTCCGGTGAAAATAAACATTACCAAGGTGAAGAACTGAAACAAACATGTATCAAATTCAGTAACTATCATATTGACAAAAAATTATAAGTATTATAATAGTATTGAAAAATCAAATTAAAAATTGTAATCAAATTTTATTGAATTGACCTTTTAGTTGTAAGATTCTAAGAATTAGAATTGGGTTATTGAACAAATTCAGGTTAAAGTAAAAGATTTGAAGCCTAAAAAAGTGTTTACCTTGAATAAAATATAGTTATTTTTATTGTAAGATAACTTTAATAAAGAATAAAAGATGTTATCAGGATAATATTTATTGCTGTTGTGGTTGAGTTACAACCATTATCAGTGCAGGAAACATATTTTATAGAAAAAAAGGTAAAAAATAATAAAATGAGGAAAGAGATCAATTAATTAAAACCTCAGAGGATAAAATTAATTAACACCATACCACCGACAAATTTCAACCTTTTTTCCAATTCTAAGGACACTTTGAACAAATAACCAATAAATAATTGCAGATAAACATAAATAAACTTACCAGATGCTAGAATTCTGAAAATAGTATCTTGTTCTTCTGATGTAAATCCAAGTACTTGCATAGCTGAAAGAAGAGACTGGAAGTCCTCTGAGTCATATTTACCGTCGATATGGCAACTGAAAATTAAATTTTAATTATATTTTTACAATTTTTGTATAATATGAATATTATTTACTCACAGAATTTCTATTCACTCCTTTTATGAGGACATTTCATAATATAAACAGTGATTTTTATCTTAACCAAAGATAGATTTTTGGGCACTTCTTTAGACTGTTACTCCCCTTATAAAAAAAATCAGAAGGAAGTAAAAATCCAAAGCTTTAAACTGTTAGTCCCTTTATAAAAACAGAAGTGAGATACCCCTTTGTCCCAAAGTACATTGGACTAAACATCCCTTTGTCTAATTAATAGTTATTCAGTCAGTCATTTATATTCTAAAAAAAATCATAGGGGAGTAACAATCTAAACAAGTACCGATTTTTGCTTATACATATAGTACTTCGATTAAGTTCAAAACTTTAAAACTTGTGATAATCCCTTTGAGGGGTTTGAAACATCAAGATGAGCACCATCTCAGATGAGACCCCCTTTCCAAGATTTATACTGACAGCCTACTCATTTTGCTCATTGTGAAATTATTGATTTTCTAAAACAAAGTACAAGCACTTGATAAAATGATTTTATTTTCAAGATGCTTAGATGCTCATACATCATAATTTAAATAATCAAAATAAACTTAGAAATTTCAGAAACTAAAATTAAATAGGATCTTTATGATCTCTGTTTGATTTAATGCTAAATAGAAGAAATATATAGACACTAGATAGCAAATATTTGGCTATAAAATTAAATTTTATAAGCCGGACAAACTTTAACAGGTCTTAACAGGTAAATAATAGATAACTAGTCCCGAATCCAAGCTTTCAATATTTCTACAAGTTTAGCAAGTCAATATTTATGACATTAGGACTAGACCGAGAATTTACGCTTATGATTATAAAGTACTCAATTAGTACCTGTACCTTGTACAATCAATTAGAAATTCAATTTTTAAGTTTTTGGTAGCATTCATACTGTGGAAAGTTTAAATTTTAATTTAAATCAAATTATAATTATTATTAACACTGGGAGACAGACAGAGAAAAATAGACTCCAGCGCCGGGACTTGAACCACGGGCATCTACATAAAAGTAATTTTTTTTGTGAATTTTTGAGGTAAATAATCAAAAATTCATTTCTCTGAAGAAAAATATTCTAGAAGATGAACAATGTTTGCAATAGTTCAAAATAGTAAAAAGAAGTTGAGGATAGTTATCAGTGGCGAAACTATGCAGTCTAACTATGCAGTCTGACTATGCGACGCAATGCAGCCCGCACGGGCCTGCATTGCGGGCGGGCCCCCGGTTGCCAGGGGGCCTCCTTGAAGAATAATATTATTAAATATCATACTTCTATAAGAATAGAAATATATGTCAAGGGCCCCCGAAAAGTTCTTGCGGGGGGACCCCAATGTCCTAGCTACGCCACTGATAGTTTTGTGCATATTGAACATCCATTCTGATGCTTCATGACATACCAAATTACTTTGATAAGCTGCACTTTTTTCCCTCTTTTTGCAAAAATCGGGATGTGTCCTTATATTCGAGGTGCATCAATGAATTCAAGTGTATCAGGTTAATCTTTTTTTTCTCCGAACTTCTCTTTCAAGAGTATCATTGAGCTCTTGTTTTTACATTTTATTTCCAATTCTCTAAATTTTTCCGTGATATTATTGTTGGACCATCTCCTTTTTCTTTCATTTTTAGGAATTTTAACAATTTTATTTAATTTCTCATTAGATTTTGGGTGGAAGGGATTTCATTGTACCTATTTATTTCTTGGCAGCTTCAAAATTTTATTTTAAAAATCTAACCTTACTATTTTTATGCCAGCATAGCATATCCCTTGCATCTAAATAAAGTTTTAATATTCCAAAAAATATCCATGGTAGACTGCCTAAATTTGATGTCTGAAAGAGTTGGTAAAAAAATAATGGAAAATTTGTCCTTTGATATAGGGCACGTCTTATTTTTGATGCATTAATGTTTTTTTCAACTTGTTGGTTCCAAAATTGGGGAGCGTCTTTCAAGGGCGTCTCATATTTGGGCCCCCGAATTTGGGCCATGGCCTTAATTTCTTTTCGTGTGTTTCTCTCAGGGATATTTCCTTACACAAATGCACATCTTGGGTCAGAGATGTATAAAATAGTAAAATTACCTGGCTCCCTGATTGAGGTAGAAGTATTTATCAGCAGACAAAAGACCGTACTTAAGCTTAGTCTCATCAGACAGGCCTGCTAGGAGCTCGTAGAATACATGGTAGTTTCTCTCCTCTGGTGCCTGAGTTACAATGCGAGACTTCTCAAGCAAGTATTCCGTCACTTTAGCACCCAATATCACTCCCCTAAACAGAAAAATCAATTTTTTTTATTAATTAAGGTTACTAAAACAATATAATTTTTTTTTTAAAAAAATGAAAATTTAATACTGCTTTTAATTAGATTGTTTACAAAATAGAAGAAAATTCATCTAAATAATAAAAAATAGTTAATCCCAGATGAGTTGTTAGTTAAAGAGGATAGTTGTAGCGTGAGGAAAAAGGACTGTTCCCTACCTAACCGGCCTACTAAATTTAAAATATTATAAAATATATTTCACTACAAAAAAACTTCTGCTTGTATCAGTTGAAATTTTACAAGCCTGTTTCAATTGTACTTTAGATGATGTGTATGAAGTTTTATTAAAATCATTATGTTAGAACGTAAGATATCGGTAAAAACATTTTCTCTATTTTAACGTGTGGGTCTGCTTTAATGTTTTTAGCAATCTATAACACTTCATGAAGTTTATTTTACTAAAAATATGAATTTAAAAAAGATGTTTGTATCATTGAATAGATGATGTTAGAATTTTTTCCTGTCCTAAAATTTCAATTTTACATGTGAAGCTTTATTGAAGAGTATAAATAATATCCTCTTAAAATTCTTGATTACCCAGTTATTTTAAGTTGTAAAAAATTGTGTTTTTTCTCCTGAATAAGATGGCAATAAATGTTACAAAAGAATAACCATAACAATACTCACTCTTTGAAATGAACCTCAAGGAACTTTCCAAACCTAGACGAGTTATCGTTTCTCAAAGTTTTTGCATTGCCAAAAGATTCCAAGAGTGGTGAGGCTTCTAGTATCTGTTCTGTGATGAGATTTGATGATGATCTGAAAAAGAAGGAGTTTTTTTTATTATTTTATTAGTTCTTTTTTTTATCTATTACTGTGATATATAATATATAAAAAGTAACATTAATAGCTTATTTTATATAATTTTACAAATGTTAAAGATAAATAAATAAAATGAAGTTGTTTACCTGTTAACTGCAGCTAGATATTGCATTACAAGTTTGGTACATTCGGTTTTGCCTGAACCTGATTCACCAGATATAACAACAACCTGATTACCTCTACTTAGACTTGCGTACGCTGAAGAACCAACTGCAAACAAATGCCTAAAAAAAAAAAAAATAAACATACATTAAAAACCCATTATTATCATTTAAAGGTATATCACTCAGGGGTTAAAGTAAGATGTTTAGCTACCCCTACTGGAAGCATCTTCAGGCATGAGGTGCATTGCGGAAGCAACAACAAGATATATTGATTTACTAAACTTTCCGAATAATTAGAATAAAGACTTAAGCATAATGCATGATTGACAATGCAACTTAATAACACAAAAATCTACATTCCACAATGCACCAAACCCCTGAAGATGCTTCTAGTAGTGGAAGCTAAACAACGGAGTTAAACCCCTTCATGATGCAGATTTCACCAGACAAACCAAGCTATTAATTACGGGTCAACCTGTGGAAGCCACAATTGTTATAAAATATATCAAAGCATAATTTCTCTCATCAGTCTACATTTCAGAGAAAACAAGTTTTTTTTACAAAAGAAATAATATTAGTGATTATTAATATTTTGGATGTATAAAGATTTCACATAATTTATAAATAATATATCTTCCTCAAGACCCACTCTCCCACAACACTATCATAAATAGTTTAATATAGATATAATAAGCAAATCAGCTTATTTACTTATTAATATAATTTTTCAAAATAAATTGATTAAAAATGTCAAATCGCTACAGTCACATCTCAGCACCATAAAGGTATACTTACATTACATAAGAGGTGGAGGAACCTGCTATTACATAATGCAAAGTGTCATAAACTGTTAAAATAATTAAATGAGTGATATTTTTTTTTTCTTTTCATTAATAGAATTTAAAATTATCATTAAATTTGATTTGTCAATAGAGATTGAAGAGCTATGTTTCAAAGAGGGATTGAAAATTGCATAAAATCACTATTGAGTACAAGGTCAATAAAGTTTTTTCTGGTCAAAGCAAACCCTTTTCTTTATGATAGCTTGGTAAAAAAAACTTCTATTCTTTTCATTCTGGATCTAGATTGAGTTTTAAAAATTTTCCAATCCACATCCACCATGAAAACATAGCTAAGGAATCCATGCCTGATTTTTTTTTCTTTCTTTTAAAATCAACAATGAATAGAAGCAAATATTTAATTTTTCTTTTAGGTACTTATTTATTATTAATGTTTAAATGCTTTATTATATTCAGAAAAAGCTGGTACTTAGCTAGCGTCAGATTTATCACAAAGGTGGTGCATGAGTAAGAAATATTACGTAATTTATTATGTTGGTTGATTAAACAATTTGGTTCACAGAAATAAAACTATTAATATAGTTCTCTCCTCATTTCAGAGGATAAACACACATAAAACTTCTTTAGATTGTTACTCCCCTTATAAAAACAGAAGTGTTGATAGTCCTTTGTCTCAAAGTACATTGGACCTTAATTAATAGTAGGGGAGTAACAATCTAAAGAATTACCAACTATAGTTACCACCTAAGCCAAGTGAGCCACAGATAAAACTATTTATCTCAGGGAATTAATTCTTTTTTAAAGTGAAACCTTCTCAATTTAAATAAGCTATTAAAAATATACCTTAACAATTTTAATAATTAATATAAAAAAATAATGGAAAATTGACTTACGGTGGTAGAGTTCCGAGGATTTGTCCTTCATATTTCTTTACCATATCTAAGCCGTACATATCGTACATTCTGTAAGGATTTACTGCAACCAGTATACTCCCCGTGTAAGTCTAGCAACAAGCACAAACACTCATTATTATATCTTAATTATACTTAAACACACAATCAACTCATTACAGTTCAAAAAATCATAAATAAAATTAAATTAAACATAATATTACTCAAAGTTAAGTGAGTAATAAAATTAATTTTATTTAACACAAGTTTAACTAATCAATAATTTTTATTTTTAATAATTAAAAATAACTATTTGAATCAAAATAAAGTTAAGAAAATACAGAATACAATAAATATAAACAAGACTAGCACATGAGCTCTTTCACAAAACTGGATTAAAAATGTCCACAAAAATAAATTTCCCTATTTGGACTAAGACCCTTTCACTTTATAGGGCAATTAGGGCAGGAGTTCCACCTCTCTAATAGCTGGCCAGTAAAGAAACTTCATTCCCCACTTAAGTGCAAACTAGTTACAAACCACCTTTTACTCTACTTTAGAATATATTATAGTAATTAATATTTATAAACCAAGCAATTTTATGCTATTAATGATCAATTATAATAAGAAGAAATTATAAAAAAATAAAAATAAAAAACACATCTGCATAATGAAGATATAGATAGAAGTGGAAAAATGTTGAATAATGACAACCAAACATTCTAAAATAAGAGAATAGAAGGTGTACAACAAAGCTTGCAAGTTAAATTAGAATAATTTTTGTTAGTGTTTGAAACCACTGTCTGATAAACGCTTACTCTGTTAAGTCCTAATTTGTATTGATTTGTATCTAAAAGAAAAAAATAAGTATTGCATTTACAGTTTATTCTATCCAAGCTATTTTTATAAATAGTTTTAATTCTGTTCCTTTCTCTAAAAGGCATTCTGAAGCCTCAGGCTGAAAGTTCATTTAACATAAGTCCATGTGTAAACCAAGAACAATTACATAAAGTAATTATATATCGATATTGCAAGACTCAAATGACATAATTGATTAATTAGAAAAAAAAGAATCACCACGTTTCTAAAAGAACCACCACCGAGATTCCTTATTTGAAGTAATAAAATCAAATTACATAAAACAACTGCTGTTAAATAACAGTAAACCCTCATTAAATCAACCTCAATTTTAAAAATGTAAAATTATTTTTACTAATTCCATTTAAGTTCTGAGTATAAGAATACAATTTTATTTTTGGACAAATAAGGAAAATAATTTTTTTATCCAAGAACAAAAACAAGGAACCCAAAAAAAAATAAATGAATATAAGAAGGAAAAACCTTGGATTAACAAAACTCATAATAAAGCAATTTATAAAATTAATAAAAGAACATTAATATTTTGATAATAACCAATAATCTACGGTCTATGATTAATATATTTATGTTCTTAATTTGTGTCAGTTAGGTCAAAAGTAATAACAAAGAAACAAAATTACAGTGTACTAAGTTACAGTGTAAGTCAAAAATCTAAACATGAAAATTTAATTTCTTAAACATTTAAAGGAAGTGAAATAATTTTCAACTTGCAGTTGCACCCTTGAAACAATATCAATTATTTTTAATATTTGTTTGCAAAGCATAAGTTATACCTTAATTTGTAAGTAGTTATATCATATTTAAGACTGCATTAATGCAGTGGTATATAATTATTGTATTTTTTAACTTATTACTCTCATTAGTAGGTAGGTATATATACTTTGATACTTTGATCAATAACCCAAGAGTTAACTCCATCAGATTATTGCAAAAACACACAACACACATGTTAAGTTACTAAAAATGCGGCGGAATATATTTTTCTCTTTTACGCCAACCTCAGACAATTCTAAGTTAATTGTAAAACAAGTTAAAAAACAACACTTAATTCTAAAAGTTAATTAACCTAATTATTCAATGTGTAGCTTACCTTCCAGCAAAAACTTTTTATGTCGAAATCTATGGCTAGCCCCTTTAATATATTATAAAAAATTATTAGCTAGACAACAGGGTTATGTCTTCAAATCTATTGCTTGGGATGAGGAAAAATCATTCACCGGCATAGCTTAATTGTTACAGCTTTAGATGCAAAATCTAAAAATTCAAGTTCAGTTCAACCCCCGGTGGTGGAATATATTTTACTGAGTTAAGTCTCTCTCAAATAATTTTAAGCTAATTGTAAAATGATGACATATTAGTGCAGTTTTGTAGTTTTTTTAAAAAAATTAATATAGTTATGAATAAATACAGACAGCTAATTTCTACACGTTTGCACAGAAAACAGTTATATTTAAAACTTTTTTGGACTCAGAGGACTTTAAAAAACATTTTAAATTTTTGATACACCACAACACTCTCTATATAATACTGTTAGTGAAATTGAACAAATGAGTTTGGATAAATTGAGTCCTGAGAGCCCAGGGATATTATTAATAATGACAAATGGGCGTGTTTGAAGCCAGGCTGTATTAAATAATTTAAATTGGATTTTACAAATAACTGTGTGTACAGTTGTAGAGCATTATTTAGCATGAGTTAGTTATGCAACATCTTAGCTAAAATAATATTCATTTTACAATAGGTATAGGTAATTAAGTAATTATAATTTCTCTAAGGATAAACAATATTTTATATTTATTAAAGTAGATTTTTTTTATTTTTATTTTGAAATTAATAATAATCTTTTGTTAGGTCAGTTCTGTGCAAGCATAATCTCATCAATATTTAATTTTTTTTATGACCATAAAAATTTATATAAATATTAGGTTTTGACAGGGGTGCAAGATTGACATACTGACAGTAGTAGACAGCAGTTTAGTGCACTGAGTACAGAAAGCAGGCTGACAAGTTTACTCATTCATAGCCTCACTGCTACCAACTATCCAGTACAAAATACAGTAAAATCTCCATTAAGACCTCTGTAGCGACAGCGACTAACCAGACCATTGCCGGTATTAGAAAATAAGACATTTTTCCACTGGGGTCATAGAATAGTGATTAAAATTAATTACTAGGTATTCTTTTTTCAGTCCTCACAGACCAACACAACTCCCGATTAGTAAATTAATTTCAAAGCCTTGATAGATTTAAGTCCAGAGGCATAGCATTTGGAGCACCCAGAAACAAAGTCATTTTCGTATCTTCTAATCATCATATCCCCCCCCCCTAAACAAAATTAGTGCCCCCCAGATGTTGTGCCCAGGGACAGCTGTCCCCACTTGTACCTAACTATGCCACGGACAAAGTCAACATTAATTTGTCAATTAAAAAATATACATAGAAGTACATACTCTCAATATAGATGCCATAATACACTGGAGATAATAATAAGTGTAACACAACACGATAAATCACTATGATTTACATCAAATATTGTATCTTTTGGATTTTGAATACGAAACTATCCATTAGGAAAAAAATTCTGCATTTAACAAAACATGTAACTTCCACTCATTAAGTTCTTTTTAAGAATTAAAATTTGTTGTTAATAAGCGTTTGCTATTAGATTCGCATAACTAACAGAATTAATAAAGTCACAATAGCTCAATCACTTTACTTTAACTAACTTTATTACAGCTCTTTCGTCTTGTTTGATTACATTTGAAAGATAAGATGATTGTTGAAGAAAAAGTGGGAGGCAAAGTGCCAGTAGTAAGGGGGTGAGAATGAGGTTAGCATTCAGTCATAGAAAGGAACGTATCGCTACTTCGAGATGACCACATATTAATACTTATGAATCATAAGGACCACAGACTAAATGACCCCTAACAACCAAGCCTGGAAAAAAAACTTTTTAATTGTCCTAGAGAATCTATGAACAATCTAAAGTTACGACACTTCCACTAGCTCACATCAGTAAATGGGAATTTAACTTAATATTTTTTATCCATCAAGGAACTAAGAATTCACAAAAATATGACAAAACTGTACATAACAACAATTACAATTACTGTACTCTAAAAAGAGCATTTCAACGATATGCAAAATGAAGATGAAGGGTATTCATTACTTGTACCCCGTACCCCTGTGTACCAAAATTTATAGTTTTAAGGGAAGTTACCTTCCCCTTGCTTTGAAGGTCAAGTGTGCAAATTTTCATCGAGATCGGACTAAAACTGTTGATTTGTATAAAAGAACATGCATATGTACACAAATATGTTGACTTTTATATACATACATAGATATAGATATAAATTTACAATTTACCTCTCCCCCTTCTAAATGAAAATAATACGAAACTGTACTTAAGAACAATTACTTTTCTCTTAAACAGCTTTTCAACGATTTGTATCATGAAGGGTATGCATTACTATGTCATTTGTACCCCGTACACATAACAACAATTAATCTACTCTTAAAGAGCATTTCAACGATATGCATCATGAAGATGAAGGGTATTCATTACTTGTACCCCGTACCCCTGTGTACCAAAATTTTAATTTCGTAATCTCATGTAGGCAGTGACCTTCACCTT
>KZ651065.1:903700-944860 GCA_001010745.2 Gerris buenoi
TTAACATTACATTTTTGATAGACTTCAAATAGATATAATAACTCATCTAAATAGTGACCGAGACTTTTATCAATACTAAACGTTATAATTATTAAGATAACATTTATGATTTACTACCGATAAAAGTAAAGGTTTGTTTGTTGATTTGTTAATCTTTATATAGATTTAATAACTTATCAAAATAGTTTTTATTTGTTGTATATTGAAAGCTGTCACTTTTTGATTAAGGGATGTAAACAAACAATGCGCTTTCTTTATTACATCGCCCGTGTTTTGTTTATTGTCTCGGGAATGACAGTTCCCCGTGTCATTCTTGAGCGGAATTTACTATGAGAACCTCCCCTTTCTCCACCGGAGATCCTCCCACTTATCTCTATCGCGCTCTTATCAAACAGTTATATATCACTCTCTCTCTGAACTTGTTTGTTTGCCTTTCTCCCCCCTTATCTTCTAACGCACTCTTATCAAACAGTTATATATCACTCTCTCTCTGAAATTGTTTGTTTACAAAACTTTTTTAATAATATAGATAGATATGTATATTGCCCAAGATGTATACTTTCACCACATAAAAAGGGTCTGTAGGGAATTTAAAAAAATCTGTCCGAGACACTCAGACAAACTTTCTCATATACGAGTTTATAATTACTTAGCCCAGTGTTTTCCATTTTTTTGTTTTCTTGTTTTCGTAGTTACATTTAATTATTATTGAACATTTTATCACAATTTATCATAAAAACTACCTACTTCTCCTTGGCAATGAATCGAACCCGGGCTCTCTCCGTCCAAGTTTAAAGCTATTTTCTCAGGAACTAGATTTTTCCCGCGAAAACGGCTTATATCGTTAGATTCGTATTTAAATGGACTAAATTTTAAAAAATTATCAAAATTGGTCGGAACTGTTTTTTGAGAGATTATTTTTTCACGTTTTTTTCGGAGTTTTTGGGGTGTAGCGTCCCCCAATTTGGAGCCAAAATTAATTCCTCGATTTTTCCACGGGGTATGATTTTTTTTGATTATTTATATTTCTGCCAAATTTTGTCAAAATCGGCCCAGTAGTTTAGGCTTCACGCGTCTGCACAGACGACAGAATTGTTTTAAAAACCAGTGATTTTAGTGCCACAAATTTTTGTTCCATCACAGTACTTTTTTTTTATATGAGGAAGTGAAAAATGGTTAGTTTGAATTTGGAAGAGAAACCAACGGGCACAGGCCGCCCTGATATCTGAAAATACATAGGGGAGTAACAATCCACCAAAGCGAGTAAGTACCACCAAACCTACTATCTTACTTACTAACCAAACCTTATAGTTACTAGCGAAACCAAAGTTAGCTTATTTTAAGTTGTCTTTATAGTACGCGTTATAAAATTTTTATAATATCTTAAATATCACTTTAAAACTATAATCTGAATGAAAGTTTTGACATCTATTACAATGTAATCACTAAATAAAAGTTGTATAATCGTATTCATAAAATAAATGAGTGGAGGCAACGAGTGTCACTCATCATATTTGAACGTTACCAACGCCAACGTTCTGATTCATCTTCATCTCACGATTCATTCTCGTAACACTTACGATGTTCTTCAATCGAATCCTTTGTTTTCTTATTGCCCAACATAGTTCATCCTCATGCATCTCTAAAAAAAAGTCTTTATCCCATCTAAATATTAGCTTCATTATTACACCTTATCTCCTATTGTTTGAGCATGATATGTCATTCTTTTGAGAAAAAAAAATTATTATATCTTAAGCAATATCTCCAAAATTTATAAATATATCTTTCACTGTTCTACGTTTTGTCTATGCTGACAATTTTTCGCTAATGCTATAATTTATTTATTATTATTGTTTTCATTCAACAATTTTTGTTATTTTTCTATTCATTTTGATTATTTTATCATCATTTAAAAACAATCAAATCATGTTTTGTTGTGAATTAAGTAGCTCAAGGTTGTTAAGTTGGTAGAATCGTTTGTGAAATAAGTTGTTGATTTTAATAATGCTTTGTTTTTTTAATTTTTGTATCGAATTGATTATATGAAGTAATATAAATTGCAAAGATGAAGAACTAGGAGTATAATGAAATGGATAGTAACTTCTTTATAATGCGTTATTATATGAAGAAATATGCGGTTTTGTCATTAATATATGCAATTAATAATCTTTCATTAGCAATAATTATGAGTAATCACTTGAAATGTCAAGTTCAGAAGATTAAAAAAAATTAAAACACTATTTTAACATTAATTATACGTTCGTATCTTATAACAATTTCAACATATTAATCCGTAATTTCTCTCTTTCATTTAAATTCTCTATGTGCCAGCAGGTATTGGACATTCTTAATTATCAATTATTGTTATTAAAATTCATCATTTTAGCATCCTAAACAAAATATTGAAATGCAATAATAACTCACTTTAATCTCACTATCAACTAATCTAAACTTATATCTCACTATCAATTGGATTTACAATCGTCAGCAAAAGAACCGTAATAAAAATAGTCCACCATTTAGTATGGCACATAGCTTCCTATCGTTATATTTCGTATATTTTTATGATTTTATGCCTCATACAACCTATTATTTTCAAATTTATTTAATCCCCTCTCTTTTAACACTAATTTTGTTGATTTTTTACATAAATGAAAGTATCAATATAGTAAAATTTACGGAGCGCAGACGGTAAAATTAATCTATGGCTAATTATTGTAGGCTACTTTCGACAAATAATCCAAATTTCATAAAAAATCAGAGAAGTACTTTTGAACATTATAGTTGTAAATAAATGTATGTTTCTGCGGATTTAAAAGAGATGCAAATGCACGCAGAAGGTTGAAACTTATATGGGACCAACAATGAGCTAATTATGACTTACCATACCATCCAAATTTCATTAAAATCGGACGAGTAGTTTGTAAAATTTATTGGTTTGCAAAAATTGACCATTCTGACAGATAGACAAGGAGCCAAAACGTTACCAGATGTCTGAAACGGATTTCTATCTTCTGCTTTGGAATTTATGAAATCGGAGATATAAAATATTTTCTTTTTTCAAAACGACCACATAGCTTCCGTTACCAACGTTAAGCTAGGAAGCAATATTAAGAATCAAGGATCAACTCCATTAAGACAAAGAGTAAATAAGTTAGTTCACTGACAGATTGTGTTACCAATAATTAACAATTAGAAAGAGACATGGATAATGTAATATTATAATAATTATTAAAATTAGATAATGATAAATAAATAAATTAAATTCATAGGTAACGCTTTTACTCTTATAATACTTCTAAACAAAACTTTAAAAACGTGCTAAAAATAAAAGCTTTAATTCAATAGATTAGTTTAATTTTAAATCTCGCGTACTAAAGATGTAAATGTAGTGATTTAACCAAACAGCCATAAAAATCCATCGATAAAAAGGTGGGTGAAAGTTGTTTCCGAAGACTAAGAATATTATTTAAAATAGAAAAAAAATCTTTGAGGCAAGCAAACAAGCCATTCTAAACATAGAGGTATAAGGAATTATAAGAATAACTAAGAGATGTGAAGGCATTGATTAACAGCTGGCAAAATGTTACATAAACAAAACGCAGCTAGTTCAAAATATTATCATCTGTTATTAACTCGAACTCAAATCTCCTCTTCAAGATAAAAAAAAAAATAAAATTGCCAAATGTCTTACGAAATTGTAAAAAATACGTTGAAAAAACTTACACATTTGTAAGCTTAAATAAGCTTGTTCCATTTTTAATTTGAGGGTGGTGAAATAAACTAATTCGATGGGTTTTGTAACAACACGATATTGATTACAGAGAAAACAATTAGGTAAAGATTTTATATTTGATTCAAATTAGCTTTAAACAACTTCACTTTCAAATTTCAGTGAGGTCACATAATTTTTTCATAGTTATATGTCCTAATAATTGCCCATAGGATACAAAAGCGACCCATTATTTGACAGACAGATAGCTATATAAATAAAAAAAAATAATATGTATAAGGTAGTAAAATAATTTTCAAATATTAAAGACATCTTTAGCTGATATTTCCATTGCTCTAGTCTGCCAATTAGTGTGGCTCATAGCTTCTTCGCATCTTTATTTCGTATACTTAAATGATTTTGTGCCTTTTACAACCTATTTTTTGTCAAATTTATTTTATTTTCCTCCCGTTTCTTAAATTTAAGTATAAATTTAGCAAAATTTAAAGAAATAATCTGGGGCAATCTGCAGGTAAAATTTGACGGAGAGTACTTTTAAAGATATAGGTGTAAATCAATTTCTTTGTACGCATTTGGCAGATAAATAAATGGGTGCAGAAGGTTGACTAATGTGGGGCCAACAATGGGATAATTAAGATGTAGCATTTAATTTTCATTAATGTCCGACATGTATGTTGGTTCGAAACCAAAAATGTCTAAAACGGATTTCTGACATGGAATTTTTGAAATCAGAGACAAAAAATTCTCGTTCTTCAGAAGTACCACACAGCTTCCGTTACCTTCGGTAAGTTTGGAAGCAAAAAATTATATTGTACAAATGTCCTAAAATATAAAGATAAAATAAAAAAATAAAAAAAGAAAGTTTTGGAAGTTTTTTAAAGTTTTGTTTTAAAGTATTATAAGTAAAAGTAGAGACGTTACCTATAAATGAAATTTATAATAACAGAATCATGGTAATTAGTTAAAATTCGTTGAATCAGCTTTTCAAACGTGACTGATATTTTCCAACGTATCATTGGAACATTATAGTCCAAAAATATAAAAATTTTTTTATTATATAAAATTTTTAAATGCAATGGAAAAGTTAGAGAACCAATTACAAAGGTTTTTATAAAAGATTGCTTGAAGATGGCTATTCTAACGAGACTGATATTTTCCAATTTTTTATAGTTTTCTTTCAAAATTCTGTTCTAATATTAAGATTTCTTCTTATAAAAAATACATTGAAAGGAAACAAATAATTAAAAGACAAATTAAAAATATATAATACTCTATAATAACTTGTTAAAACACGTAAAATTAATTAAAAGAAAATAATTACTTATAATTATCTATTTTACAATACAATTAAACCTAATTAACCAATGTGGTGGGTTACATTTTAAAAAATGTAATGATGCCTATAANAACAAAAAACAAAAAAACAATTAATTACTTATAATTATCTATTTTACAATACAATTAAACCTAATTAAGCAATGTGGTGGGTTACATTTTAAAAAATATAATGATGCCTATAAAACTTTTATAATTAAAATTTTAAATCTGAGAATGATAACTGATTTCAAAAAATGAATTACTAAACCTATAAAATAACTATCATTATAAAAATATAATGAATTAAAAACAATAAATAATAAAAAATAATAATTATGAGCTAAAGATTCATTTATTTATTTTATTGCTATAATATTTTAGATTACCGTATTTTTTTCGTTGCGGTCTGGCAACTGTTATTAGACATTTTTTTTTATGACAGGTTAACCAGTGAATTATTTGTTACGCCAAGGGCAGCTTAAAATTAACAATAATTAACAGTTTTATACACCTATTATTATTTAATCAACGAAGATCATCTAACAATTAAAGAAAATTAATAATATAAATAAATAAAAATACATAAACATGCACTCGTTGTTAAAGTTTGAATTTGTGTAACAGGTAACAAAACCATTAGGTTTGTTCCAACAATACTTCAAACTGGTTTAGAACTGTCCAACACATGCGCATCGGACCACATTTGAACGTTTTTTGCTAATGCACATGCGTCGTACAGTTTGAGGTGTGGTTGGAACAAACCTATAGTTGCTGAATAATACATTTGTGTACAATAGTTTCGTGCCATCGAAGCATTATAAGAAAACACTATAAACTTAAACTACGTTCTGTTTATAAATGTAAATCTATATTGAGGACAAGTTATTCCTTCCGAGATTACTGAAGGTTACTTAAACTATGTGACGGTTCTAAAGAACGACAAATTTGTGTGCCTCCGAATTCAAAAATTCCAATAGAAATCCGTTTCAGGCATCAGAACACATCATTGGTTCCGCGTCTATCTGTCTGTTGTCTATCGCTCAATTTTTGCGAACCGACATATCTTAAAAACTAGTCGACCGATTTTAATAAAATTTCGATGGTAACTGGTAACCCATTGTTGCGGGTCCCATATAAGTTTCAACCTTCTGTGCACATTTGTTTTCTCCGCCACCGCCACATGCTCACAAACATACATTTATTCACAACTTTATTTTATGATAAACATAATACAAAAAAACCAATAAATACAAAAAATCAGTCATTTGTGAAATTTGGATGGTTTTATAGAAGTAGCCCGCAGACAGCCCCAACTTAATTTCCACTGTGTTGAATTAAACTGAAGCTAAATTAATACTTTAATCCAAATAAAAAATTCAAAACAATTTTGACTGGCATTGTGAAATATTTGGTTGATTACAAACTTAACTAGACTATAAAATCTTTTCGTTATTTTACTTTGTAATATTATTCTATTTAATACTTTCTCATTTTAATTTCTTCTTCTTATTACTTTTAGGTTTTTTTTATTTTTTTATTTTTTTTTTTTTATATAAAAACTTTGATTATTGATGTTTGATAAAGATGAATAGATTAATTTTGTATATAAATTACTAATTATCGTGCAACAGTGATTTATAAGTGAAAGGTTGCTGGATAATGCTTTCTACTAATAATTAATTTTAATTATTTTTACATATGTTCAATCGCAAAACAAGGTTTCAACAAGGTTCAATTCGATATTAATAAACGAACGCCTTATAGAGAGATACGTTAAACGTTTATTTTTATAATAAATTCTCCAATTTCAAAAGTAATCAAATTGTAATCTTGTCTTCTATATTTGTCGACAATTAATATAATTTAACGCGTTTTTATTTAACTTTACTTAATTTGAGAAGTTCAAATTTTTTAATCATTATTTAACTTGACTTCTTAGTGAGTTACAAATTTTATAATACAAATTTAACTTTACTTATTAGTGAGGTACAAATTTTGTAATCACGATTTAACCCACTTTACAACTACGTACAAAGCTGAAAAATATACAGATTATTTAAATTATACACAATAAACAGTTAGTCAAAAGTGTGGAATGGCACCGTTGAACTTGATTTTTGTACCTTTCCCAACAAAGTTTCAAAAACAAGTGTTGTTTCAAATAAAAAAAATATATATACACTCTACCGTTGTTTTTATGCAAAAATCGAATTAATCAGTGAACTAATCAAGTTTCCTCTTTGAGTTTTATGAACTGAATTCTTCAAGCAAACGTGATACTACGCTATGACCGATTTTCTCGAGGTCGTCACCGATTTCCTACATATATAAATAATATAAGCCAACAAATAATTTGTAAACAAATAATAAAATAATATCAAGGTCAAAACCGAATCTAAAATGGAACGACGAAAGAAATAAAAAAAAATGCATTCATAGAAAAAACTGATTCGATGCAATTCGGTAAAGAGGTGCGCTCATTACAATGAAAACGGAAATGACTAAAAAAAAAAAAAAAAAAAAAATGTTAACACCATTGTGACTTAAAGACATTGTGGTTTAAAGGTGTTTGAAGGTTAAATATATATAGCTTTAAATTAGCTTCAAATTACATATATAAATACATAATGCTACATTTCCATGAGTTCTCAAAATATTTTTGGAAACTGATTTTGGTTTCAAATCAAAAGTATATTTAACTTAATTTACGTTGTGATCGCTGTCACAAGAAGAAAATGCCCACACTTCTGAAGATACTTCCAGCATTGGAAGCTAAATATCAGGACTGACATCCATTGAGACGCGGTAACCACCGGAAAGTTCAGTTGCTCTTCAAAGCCTTCGCAACAGGATTAATACAACTGATAAAGAAAAACTATCTTTAAAAAGAATAAGGTTATTTGGAGACTTTAATGTTCGATATGACATAGTTTTCACGGTTTGTAAAAAAATTGACACATTATTCCATTTCTTATTCAACTTCTATAAGCTATTATTAACTTATCCGTTATAAAAAATAATAAAGATAAAGCATTTGAAGATGAAACGTAGAACCGTTTATATCGTTATTTGATCATCATGAAATATCGTGAACCCATCTTCCTTTTCCTTTTCTTTAAAGTCAAGTCAGACAAAAAGAAATTAAATTAGTCACGAACAATGGAGTTAAGGAACTGAAATTGAACCGACGAATAACTAATAGTTTCCTTTTGATTTGAGTTGAAAAGAATACATGTGTTAAAATTGGCTACCAATTAGTGTGGTACATAGCTTCCCCACATCTTATTATTGGACGAATGGTCACGTGGGAATAAAAATTGTGGTTGTTTGTAACAATTTTGATTTCCATTGGAGTTTTTACTAATAAGGAGTACTTTACTCTTTACTAATAAAGTACCACCTGATGCGGGCTACTTTCGACAAACCATCCAAATTTCAATTAAAATCAGATGAGTACTTTTAAAAATATAAGTTTTGATAAAAGTAAGTTTGTGAGCATGATGCAGAAGACAAGTCAATGGGGGCAGAAGGTTGAAATATGAGACCAAAAATTGGACAATAATGATCTATCATCAAAATTTCAAAAACAATCGGAAGAAACGTTTTTAATATACTATCTATAGGTTCAAAAAAATGTTTATACGGACATACCGTCAGAGTCCACAAGTATTCCCTGATATGTCTAAAACAGAATTCTGTCTATGAATTTTTAAATTTTGAAACAAAATATCGTTCTTAAGTATGTTGACAACGCTTCCGTTACTTTCGGTAAACTTGGAAGCAAATAATAGTCGTTTCAACAGAGAATCTGTGGAATTTTATGGTGAATAAAGAATAATCATGTCTTTTACCATTTTTAGGTTTTGCCAGTGAAAAAAAAAAAAAAAATCTGTATAGTTTCGTTCCCATGTATGTCTGTCATTCTGTTCGGTTCCAATAACTTTTGAAACAAAACAGATAAAAATAAGAAACTTCGCAGTATTAAAGATAATTTTGACCCGTACAAAGACAAAATATAGCGAACTCAAAATTATTAGCTGTTTAAAATCATAATTCATGTCACGCGATTTTTTTTTTTTAAATTTTGAGTGGGGTCCAAAATTAAAGGAATAATTGTTTTAAAGGATCACTTTGAGATAATAATATATTTAAAGATTTTAAATTTAAATTTAATTTTAATTTACAGGGGTAAAAAGTTAAAGTAATGATTTAATCTACCTAATTAAATCATTACAATACATACATTTTTACTTTCCTTGTTCTTTCGTAGGTATTATGATTATGAGAAATTTAAACACTATTAATTTCTATAAATGCATTATGCATTCTTTAAGTTTGCTCTTTAAATATGATAAAATCAAGAAAATATAAATATTATAATCAATTCTATAATTATTATATTTACAACCAGGCTCTCTAATTATGTTCAGGATCTCTGAGTGAAAGTTCTGATGTCTAATCATCAGAACTATCCTGAGCATAATCATTAAATTTGTATGCGTTTAAATAAATGATAAAAGTATAATTAACAAACATATATCATAATTAAAAATTCCATGTAGAGACGTCTAAAATACTGTAATAGTTTTTAACTTTATTCCTTATATTATTATTGGTTCTTATATTTTATTGGTTTACTGTATATACTTCAATGGTTTGGAGAATTTGAAAAATTTTTTTTTTTGTTAAAATGTCAGACAAACTAATTTAGAAGAAGGAGGTGTAAGGTTAAGAATTTGCTGTTTGTTGTAAACATCATGACATCAGGTTAAGAGGTATTTGGTTTTGCATTCGTCGAAGGAAGGGAGACGGTCGGTAAAAGGGTCACTAATATCGTGATAAGTCAGGGTCGAGACGACTCTGGCAGGACATGAAGATGAAACCAATGGCACTAACCCCCAACCCCCTCGGATGAGGAAACGAGGAACTAGAAGGCCTTTCAAACTATCATTACACAATGGACTACGTCACATAACAAACCTTCAGGACATTACCGCTTGGACTTAATACCAAACTCAAAGTCTTCTGATTCTTACCTCATTGTATCAAAATAAGAGAGCTGAATAAGCTTGAAGAGAAAATTTGATCTATTAAGTAATTTATTAAATATAATGTCAAACAAAAATGGCTGATGCTTATTAATATTTTCCGAATACTCTGGATTCTACTGAAACATGGTCTATTTAGCTTGTTTCAGCGTAATTTTACATTTAAAATGAGATATCTATTGGATAATGTTAAATATATATCTCTTGGATAAATGATGTTCCTGGATATATATGTTTTAAAACCACTTCAGTTAGTACCACTGGGAAAAAAACTCATAAAGGTTTTTTTAGGTGCATTGGTTTGGGCACGCATCAGCTGTTTGTTAAGTCAATTGTCAGTGTTGTATATGTCTACAAGCAGACTGGAGAAATAATATAAAAATAAAAAATAGTGTTAGATTAACAAGGAAAGTTCTGTTAATTGCAAAGGATTTTTTAAAAAGAAATAACTAAGAGCAACGTAAAGGATTCTTAAAAAAGTATAATAACCTCTAAAGCCATGCCACACATTTTTGTGACAACACAACTAACATTGCATTAGATTGTCTTGATAAATAATGTCATTCTTTTACTCCTAAATAAAAAAAATAGTATAATTCATTAGCTGAATATGCCAATAGAACGTACCAATATATTCTCTTTAAGAAAAATCTAAAGGTGGCTTCATGTTGCCATTTCACGTTCTTAAACTGATCCACGAGTTGTAAGATAATGAGACTTAAATCTACGTAAAGTCAAACCAGTTTTAAATTTTCAGAGGTCAATAATGTACTTTAAGATAGAAGAAAAATAGGTACGTTTAAAAGACCAAAGCTATGGAATATTTTAAATCACATGCGAAACATACTTCTATAAGTGAGCAGCAAGAACTAAGTAAAAGCTTTCTTTCTAGAACGATATGGTTAAAATTGAATGCATCTATAACTAGACCAACAATTCTCTATTTAGAAATTAATAAATTTTAATAAAATCTAAATATAGACTTAATTCTCAAACTAGAATTCAGTCCAAGATCATTATATCTAGGACAATATCAGTAAAACTTTCAACCTAGAATTGAATTTCCAAAATTTAATTGCATCTAAAGTTAGAATTCTCTATTTAAACATAATCAATTTATTGTATTGTACTTATACCTAGAAGTAACCTCATTCATAATAATATATATTAATTATATATACAAAACTAAAAATCATAAAATTCTTTAAAAAAAAAAAAAAAAAAAAAGCTTAATTGTATAATTCTGCCTAAAATTTGGTCACGTTTTTTGTACCTGAAACTATATTATATTCATACAACTCTAATTCTATATCTAGAGCTAAGTCTAATTCTTTATTAAGAATTCAATTCTATATTTATTGAACCTAGAACTACAATATTCGCGTTAGAGTTGGCCACCCTGTAAGATTTGCCAAGTTGGCCCAACTTAGAATTTAAAATTTTGACCTCTCATAAGTTCCTTACCCCAATTTGTTTTGGATTTTCCCGCGCTGTCAAAATTCACGACTCATAACGCGCATACTGTAAGTCTAATTCTATAATTAGATCTAAAATGAACTATTAAGAATTCGATCTATGTACATTGAATTGAAAAACTATAATAATTAATATAATTCTTTGTCTGGAATTGATTTAAGTTTCTGATATATTTAAAACTAAAAACCCAGACAAATTCTCTTTCTAGATTTCAGTTCAAGTTCATTGCACCTAGAACCAGAGTCAGATCTAGTTCTAAATTTAAATTATACAAACGTTATATTCTTACAGTATGCGCTAAAACCATGTTTAAAATAATGCAGATTATATCTTTTATTATCTTGGCTTTATGCAGCTCTCTCATCAACTCTTCTCATGTAATTAAGCGTAGGAAGATGTATTAAAGTTCGCAGCAGAATAAAAATACTGAAGTTATAGATAAGATTCATTATAATACTTCCAATGAAAAAACATCAAACAGTGTTGCCATTATTAGCTTTTTTTCTTTTTTTTATTAGTTGGATAAATTAAGAACTATTTGCTCCTAGGGATATTTTAAAACTTAATTTTGTATAACCAAGATTTAAAAAAAACCTAAAGTTGAATCTAAGAAAATTCTTAGAAAAGTCTTAGTTAAACTAAGATTAGAAATTTCTTTAGATTGAATTTAAATGGATATAATTATTTATACATTCCTCATTCCTTTGACTAAATTAATAAACTATAATTATAATGGAAGACAAAGGGATGTTAAGTCCAATGAACATTGGGACAAAGGAATATCACACTTTGTTTTTTTTTAAGGGGAGTAACGAAAGAGGAACATAAAAAAGTCATGAGAAGAACATGAGAAGAACATGCGTACACTTTCTTATATTCCACTCTGTTTGTTGTTTTTTTTAAAGGAGAGAAACAATCTAAAGTAGTGCTATTAAAACATAGTAAACCAAAAGTAAACTAAGATTAAAACAAATTAAGCTAACTAAGATTTAAAAAAAAAAAAAGCTCAAAGTAAACCAAGATTGAAAAAAAAAACTAAACCCGATGTTAACTAATATCGAACTAAGTAAATCGAAAATTAAACAGAAGTAAACTAAGATCCTAAACATACAAGGTCAAAAATGTAAATGTAATTCACAGTTCCACTGCGTTTAAATAATTTAGGTTATAATCATATATGCATTACCGTAAAGTATAAACCCAATAAAAATATGGAGAGGGAAAGGACGTCAATAATACCAATTTATATCCAGTGTCGGAGGTTTTGATTAACTTTCATTTACTTATCTTTTATTATTTGTAACCAGATCAAAATGCAACAGTATAATAAAAAATAAGTATGTAAATGCCAATTGATAAGCGACAGGCATTATATAACAAATTGAATGTTAAAATAATAAGATGTTACAGATAACTTGATCGTGAAATATCATGGACAGTAAGTGTTTATCTATAATCTAATAATTTATGACACCCTCCAGCTATATATTATGCCTTGAATACAGTTTCCATTTAAATTAGCCCACATATATGTTTTCAATGAGATAAATTTAGTATTATATACCTACATACATATTATGTATATATATGTAACAAGAGTAATGAATGAAGTGTTATCAACAAATATAAGTAAATAATTTACATTAATAAATTAGTCAAATATAATGGATATATATGTACATAGATTAAGGTGTAACTGAATTGTAAGAGAACTAGCTTAAAACCAAAGTTCAAACATCGAAATATCTGATAGTGGTTCCAACCCCATATTGGTGAGATATGTTTTACACTGGTGATAACATCGAGAAGATGTGTGAAGTGACCGATACCCCAGTATCCTGAGTCCTGTAATAACCTAATGTTCTTTTACGGCCCAATCAACACCAGTGTTAAGCTTTGTGCACTTCTTAAGATTGTTACTCCCCTTATAAAAAAATAGAGGAAAGTAAAAATCTAAAGAAAGTGTACGGAATGTTCTTCTCTAGACTGTCACTCCCCTTATAAAAAACGAAGTGTGATATTCCTTTGTCCCTAAGTCCATTGGACTAAATATTCCTTTGTCTTAATACTTATATAGTCAAAATCATTTATATTATAAAAAAAAACAAGGGAGTAACAATCTAAAGAAGTACCAATCTTAGACAGGGGGGAATTAGTAAATTCACACATCTAACATCTAATCGATGTCATACAATATTTCACCAAAGCTGGTGTTCGAACTAGGTATATATCGGTGTTTCGACTTTGGTTTCAGAACCTAATGATTGAGTTGATCAGGATCTAGTAGAAACGGCAAATAAAATTAAAACTATATAATATGAATAGGAAATAAAAATGAAATGTATATTCTTCTACAAAAATAAATCATTCTAACTGACCTGTCGATGAGGTTTTTAGGTATTATGTGATAATTTTAAAATCAACGCTATGTGTAAACATAAAAACTCAACTAAAACTAATAGATTAGAGTAATAAAGTTGTAGTATTAAGGTTATAGTGATGTTTCTGAGATTCGAACCTATGTATTTTAGTAATCGGATTATCGAGGTTAAAGTCATAAATGTCTTGACTACAGTTGATGTTTACGGTAGCTGGAATTCAGGGCTTCATTTTCTAAAGTTATTTGAAAGAATAACATTCCCACATAATCATACGCAGTTAATAGCAACAGTTAAAAAAACAATTAGTAGAGAAACACAAATAAAAAGTTTCTTTATTCAAATATTTAAATACGAGGGAGAAAAAAAAAGAGGGACACGATGTCGCTTCCAAAGGCCACGGTTGTCCCCCTGACCGAGATGTCACTGAATTTTAAAGAATGTTTTCTCCTATTGTATTCAGAATGCGTCATAGAGCGTCTTCGGGGCTGAAAATGCATGGAGAGAGAAGAAGCTAAGCTATGTACGAGTACGGGACCGTTATACTCTGGGTAGGTGAACCTCTGCCTCGCCCATACTCGCCACTTCGACACCCAGCCGAAGCTTTCAAACGAGAACCGATGAAGGAATCAGCATTCATCCGGTCGTCTACTTCATGAGTTTTTTAGTTCGAGTTAAACGATTCAAAACAAAGAGAGAAAACGACACGCCGAGGAATGACGAACGGACTTGGTAAGTTAAGTAGGTCTGAAGCCTACATTCAGTGGCGAGCCAACACTGTCGCCGCTCAACTAGACAGGAATCCCAATTATTATCGCCGTCTAGATACGATCGTACAGGCCGCTCTAGAGAGTGAATACTTGGTTTAGTACGATTCTACTGAAGCCGACAGCAGTTGAAAACTATGCCGTCACAATTAGAACCGGAAAGAATGGCAAAGATCAAACTAAAATGGTGACTATTTTAGAGATTGAAATCAAATCTTGTTTTCTGATATCATCCATCTGACCGACCCATGTAACATATGCAACAGAGAGTGGTGTAGTATCCTACAGTTTAACATGATATATCGTCATAGTATTTCAGCAATTTAAATCAAAGCTATGATACCACCATCAGACAGACCTATGTAACAAAGTAACAGAGAGAGGAGTAGTGTCCTACAGTTTAACATTATACATATAAATTTAAAGTTTATAAAACTAAAATTACTATTTTTAAAATTTTTAAAAGTATTTTTGTTTTACAAACGCACAAACATACATTTATTTACACATATATCATCAGAAGCACTTATCTGATTTTTGTTGTAAAATTTGTCAAATGTAGCGTGCATATGGCAATAGATTAATTTCAATTGTCTGGGCTCCTTAAATTTTGCGGAATTGATACTTTAAATTGTCATGTACCGGTTTAATTATGTTTGTTTTGTTTTGACCTTGTCATTGTTGACGAGTGGTTTTTTCTGAGTTATAGTTTTGTACTCTGTGGATTGATGTTTAATAAATTGACTGATGTTAACCTCGACTGCTTCCTTATTGAAGACATAACATAAATAATGTGATAAATGATAAATGAAACGGGGGAAATTATATAAATTTGACAATAATATATACCTTAAATTAAAGTATACAAAATAGAACGCGAGAAAGCATTATACCACAATAATTGTCAGAGTATTTTTATTACTATAATTTAGTAATATCTTTAATTTTTTTCTTGAATACATTTGAAGTTTTTTGAAATTTTATAATATTTATGTATAATTCGGGGCACCAAAATAGTAAAGGAAATACATATTACTGGTATATTCTCTTTCACTAGATCGGTCACAAAATATGTAAGGAGGGTTTCCTAACCTTAAAAAATTGACAAATGTACTATAACTGATAAGATAAGATAGCTGGTAAAGGCGAAGAGGTTGCTAAAACAGTGTTGCCAGGCTCTGCTCTGTAAGACGTATTGAAAAAAAAAAACATATTTCTTTCCGGAATTTTGCTGGGGGTACATTCAAAGTTCAAAACAAAAATTCGATTAATCATGCTAACCTTTCTGGTGTTATTTATTTAAAAAGCTTCTTCTCTCTTAATTGGATATTCCTGTTCATCTTTCTCTCTTATTAAGTGAATAATTAATACACAGAACATAGATACAATATGGTAATCAGTAAAAAGTACAATGGTAATTAGGAAAAAGAAACTGATGCACTTACCTTTCCAGCAATAACAGCCTGCACCGTGAGTACTTGAGCAGGCTTGTGATACTCGAGTACCTCCCCCGGGAGCACGTGACCAACACCCGGATCGAACCATACTAGGTCTCCCTGAAACATAAAACCCACCATATTAATCCAATTATAATTAACTATTCATAATATAGTTATTAGAGCAAGGAAATACAAAACCAATATACGTGGAAGCTCTATAGAGGCATTTTGAAAAGCTTCATTGATAAAAAGTAGAATTTAAAAGTTCCCTCGCATATTCAGGTAGAATATTTTATCGTAGATTTTGTCTCACTTTTTTTTTTTTTTAATACTAGGCTGTGAAGTGAGTTTGTTCTTTAGCGCGGCAATTACATTTACTGTCGAGCGAAGCGATACAGTAATGTAATTGTTGTAGTTAATGTAATCTTGTAGCAGTAATGTAATGCAATAATCAATAAAATAATAACAATATTAGTTATTAGTTCAAACTTAAGACTTGAAAAAAAGAAACCTTAAAAAGAGGTTACACTATAAGAAAAGATAAATAAAACGCATTGACATCTAGTGGATTTTAATCATACCAAGAAGCATTTCTACAAAGATTGCAGCGCTAAAAACGGAAGTTTTGATAACTACCAGCAGTGAAGAAAAAATATTTTTTTACCTTGGACGTAAACATTTTTTTCTTTACAGCTAGGAGTAATGAAAGGATTTTTTAAATCCACGTAATGAAAAAAATGGATTTTATCAATGTTTTTTAGTCTCTAAAGTTACTATTTCCCAGCCTACCACGGAAAAACAATATTTTTATGGTTATGTTCGAATGGTTTATGTTATGGTTCTTAGTTAAGGGTTAGTCCAGGAGATAGCGTGCAAGAAAGTGTCTGACAAACATTAAGCTAGACTTTGTGTATAAGTAAATCTATTGATGCCTTTTAAGAATATTTGGTCGGCTATGTTCGTATGCGGGACATAGCTTAGCAAGAGACATTTAAAAAACAAATCGTTGGAGAGCAGCCATGTCTCGCACTTTTTGGAGGACAAGTAATTTTCATGATCCTGAGCACAAACTTAGTTAGTAGACCAAAAATCAAGTTGATGGTAGTTTGTCACTTTATAGGTTAGTGGTTAGTTAGTCAAATATTATTCCAAATCAAAGAGGTCACCTATTAAGTAACAAACTACCATCCACTTGATTTTTGGTTTACTAACTAATTTCGTACTCAGGATCATGAAAATCATATTATCCACCAAAAAGGGCGGGACACGGCAGCTCTACAACGATTTGTTTTTTTTTTTAAATGCCTAATGCTAAGCTATGCAGGCGAACTTAGCCGCCCACATATTCTTAAAAGGCACTAAAAGATTTCTAGATTGATGTTAGTCAGACAATTTTTTGCACGCTATCTCTTGGACTATGAACTTGAGGTAAGATTTGAAAAAAGAAGCCTCAAAAAAATTATTGACTTCGATAACCTGGAAAGTTCAGATAAAATAGCAGACATTTACTTGGCATCTTGACTACGCAGATAGTTATCACCAAAAAGTCATGGCTGTTTCTAAACACATGCATAAACAAGTCAGCGCAGTAGTTTTATAGTGGCCGTAGTGAGAAGATGGAAAAAGCTCAAGGCAAGGACAGGCTACGCTTTAAAAAAAGGCTGCAACAGTACAAGGGAGGCTTTTGCTTCGAATGAAAGGTCGCAAAAGCTATTATGATTAATTACGACTAGAGAGGTTGGCAGAAAGGAACACAAAAACATTGTCATCACAATTTTATACATCAAAATACACAAACGCGTGTCGGCAAATAATTTCATCTTATGTGTTGAGCATTAACATGAAGATGTGTGTTAACCCTGAATTTTAATATAAAGTTGTGGTGACAATATTGTTGTGTTACTTTTTTATTAACATCTATAGTACAGTAAAATTAGCTCAAAAATTGTCCAAACCCAAACATCCAAAAAAAAAAAGTTCTACCCCACGCCAAATTATTCCAGACCCTCCTCTTAGTAAGTGATAAAAAGTTGCAAGACTTGCAGCGTCGGGTTTGGCAGGGGTGGAAAGGGGGGTAAAAGGGTATTTTTAATCGTTTTTCGCAAATATCTCGAAAACTATGAGGTTTAGCGCTAACTTTGTAATATAAAAAATTAATCTACATAAATTTTTGAACAGAAATGGACTTACGTATTTTTGTGCTGAAGCCAACGATTACGGAGTTATGGAGGGGTAAAAATATCAGTATTTTCCATTTTCTTTGAAACTTTTTTTTGAAATATTTATTTATTGTAGTTAGGACCAGTTAGGGTGGTGTGAGCCTAATTTTGCAGCTTCGAAATACCTGGGCAAATATCTGTGTAATACCTGCGTAATACGTGAAAAACTGAAAAAAATCGGACTTTTTCGACGATTGGAAGAAAACTATGTATTTCGTCTACAAGTTTTATTTAGTGCTCGTCTAAAAGCCAAATGAATTTACTACAACTTCGTTCCTTATGGCTTTTTACGTAGGTGAGCGGTTTTATGCCGATATTCAGCCTGAAACAAGAGCAATACTTAAAATTTAAATTTTTTAGGAAAAACTGCCAATTTTTAAAGAGTCATATCTCGGTAACTATTAGACGTACAGAGTAGCCATTGGACTTAAAAGGAAGCCAATTAAATTTAATATAACTTTAGTCCTTACGACTTTTCTCGTAGGGTAGCGGTTTTATGCCGATATTCAGCCCGAAACGAGAGCAACACTTAAAATTAAATTTTCTTTTAAATAATTGACAATTTTTGACGTGTGATATCTCGAAAAATATTAGTTTTGCAGAGATGGAATTGAGCTTATGCTGCTGCAAATTTACTAAATTTTAAAACTAGTATTATCGACAAACACCAAAAATCCCGTAGTTTACGGGTCATATGGCAAAAACTAAAAAAGTCCGAATTGTTTTCAGTTTTTCACGTATTACGCAGGCATTACACAGATATATGACCAGGTATTTTGAAGCTGCAAACTTAGGATCACACTACCCTAACTGGTCCTAACTTCGATAAAAAAAATATTTCCAAAAAGTTTCAAAGAAAATGAAAAATACTGATATTTTTATCCCTCCATAACTCCGTAATCGTTGACTTGAGCACAAAAATACGTCCATTTCTGCTCAAAATTTTATGTAGATTAATTTAGTATATAACAAATTTAGCGCTAAACCAAAACTAATAGTTTTCGAGATATTTGCGAAAAACTATTAAAAATACCCTTTTACCCCCCTTTCCAGCCCCCTCCCCGCCAAACCCGACGCTGCAAGTCTTGCAACTTTTTATCACTTACTTCGAGGAGGGTATAGAACAATTTGGCGTGGGGTAGAACTCTTTTTTTTTAATGTTTGGGTTGGAGCCTAATTTTACTGTACTACAAGTCATAATTATGAACTGGTACCACAAAATCTCAGTCAAAACAACCAAATCATTTGCTATAATTATTATAAATATTATTGTTAAAGTGGTCGTATGTTTATTACAAAATTACACTTTCTACACACTCATTTCTTCCTTCAATCCTTTAAATAATTTTATTTTCCACTAAACGTTGAATATTATTTTTATCAAATATGCTTCCAACGTAGAAAATGTTTATTTCAATTTTTTTAAAATAGTATTTTTAATTATTGTAAATCCAAACAAATAACATTCATTTCTCCATTTGACCTTTTACAAAGTTAATACAAAAAACTTGTAGTTTTCCTCTTTTTTTATAAAACCAGTTATGTGTTATTTTATTCTTATTTAAGACAACATTTTTAAATCTTTGATATAAATTCTATTTCAAGATCAAGCGACATGTAAAAAAAAAAAAATAATAATAAAAAGATATTATTTTTCAACAGACAATTCAATCATAGTACAGTAAAATTAGCTCAAAAATTGTCCAAACCCAAACATCCAAAAAAAAAAGTTCTACCCCACGCCAAATTATTCTATACCCTCCTCGTAGTAAGTGATAAAAAGTTGCAAGACTTGCAGCGTCGGGTTTGGCGGGGAGGGGGTGGAAAGGGGAGTAAAAGGGTATTTTAAAATAGTTTTTCGCAAATATCTCGGAAACTATTAGGTTTAGCGCTAACTTTGTAATATAAAAAATTAATCTACATAAATTTTTGAACAGAAATGGACTTACGTATTTTTGTGCTGAAGCCAACGATTACGGAGTTATGGAGGGGTAAAAATATCAGTATTTTCCATTTTCTTTGAAATATTTATTTATTGTATTTTTTTACCTTGGACGTAAACATTTTTTTCTTTACAGCTAGGAGTAATGAAAAGATTTTTTAAATCCACGTAATGAAAAAAATGGATTTTATCAATGTTTTTTAGTCTCTAAAGTTACTATTTCCCAGCCTACCACGGAAAAACAATATTTTTATGGTTATGTTCGAATGGTTTATGTTATGGTTCTTAGTTAAGGGTTAGTCCAGGAGATAGCGTGCAAGAAAGTGTCTGACAAACATTAAGCTAGACTTTGTGTATAAGTAAATCTATTGATGCCTTTTAAGAATATTTGGTCGGCTATGTNTTTATGTCTCCGATTTCAAAAATTCCAAGACAGAAATCCGTTTCAGACCCCAGGAAACATTTTTGGTTCCGAGTCTGCCTGTCTGTGTTTCAAGTTTTGCGAATAACTACACGCCCGATTTTAATAAAATTACATGTTAGGTCATAATAAGCCTATTGTTGGTCCCATATAAGTTTCATTTCAACATTCTGCACCCAGTTCTTTTTCTTCCACATGCATCTTCAGCATACATTTATTTACTACTATATCCTTAAAATTATACTTATCTAATCTTTTGAAATTTGGACAGCCCGCAGAAAACCCCAAATTAATTTCAACCGAGTGCGCTTTTTAGATTTTTTTCTAAATTGATACTTTAATTTATGTTTTAAAATAGTCTGCCAATTAGAGTGGTACACAGCTTTTTCGCGTCCTATTTCGTATATTTTAATTATTCTAAGCTTGTAATAAAACCTATTATTTCAATTTATTTATATTACAAAATGGGCACAGCCGGTTGAAACTTAAATGGGATCAACAATGAGTTAATTATGAAGTAAAATTGGACAAGTAGCTTTTAAGATATGTTGGTTCGCAAAAATTGAGACAGACACAGAACCAAAAATGTTCCCTGATGTCAGAAACGGATTTCTGTGTTGGAATTTTTGAAATCGGAGACATAAATTTTTCGTTCTTCAGAACGATCACATAGCCTCCGGTAAACTATGTAACAGTAAGCTCGGAAGCAAAAACAAAAATTTTGCATATGAATCAAGATAGTTCATACGACAGAAATCATAAAGGCAAATGAAGAAATGAAAGCTTTTTACATTACGGGAAATATGAATAAGTTAATGTAGCTGCCATTATACAAGGAGTCAGAATGTTATCAGCTGGGAAAGATGTGCAAGGTGATAAGAGCGAGCTTCAAGAGGAGAAAGTGAAGTCATCAACATAATATATGATGGATAATAATCTTAACGTAATGCAATAAGCTGAGTACCATGCATGAGGAACATCATGCCACTTCTCTCTATTAGTTTGCATCATTTTGTTTAATGCTTTTGTTTGTTTCCAAAAGCTCCTAAGACATTTAGTTTCAAGCCTGCCATGCCGTAGGTAACGGAAGCAACAAGATTGTTCTGAAGAACAAAAACTTTTTAGATCTCCAATTTCAAAAGTCCCAAAACAGAAATCCGTTTCACACATCAGAGAACATTTTTGGTTCCGTGTCTCTCTCAATCTAAATTTTTGCGAACAAACATATCTTAAAAACAAAATTTCTAATTTTAATGAAATTTCTATGGTAGGTTATAAGTAGCCCATTCTTCGTTCCACATAAGTCTCAATCGTCTGCGCCCATTAGTTTCTCTTCGACATGACCACATGCAAACAATCATTTACATTTATATCACAAAATTAATCGTCTGATGTATATGAAATTTGGATGGCTTGTCAAAAGACTGTTCATATTTGAGCATATGAACAGGTTTTTCGGTCCGTGTAACTAAATTTTTAAACAGGGATTATGTAGCCGAATTCGATCGTTTTTGCCCTAAACTTACTGGTGAATCCTTATGATAAGAATTATATATTTAAGGATACATATTTTGGATTGCGCGCATTTTCCCGCCGTAGAGACCCGTAGATATTTATCATGTGTTATAATAATATTAATTGTTCCGGTTATAATCATATGTTATACTATAAACTTTTATAATATTGTGCGTGACCATAGAAACCCGCCGGAAAATGTTTTTTTGCGCCGGTAGAAGTTTAGTCTTACTGTAACATCCAATCGTTTTTATATAAAAAACATCAAGGCTCAACACCAAGTAAAGACCATCCCAGCCAGGGCCCTGGACTGCTTGAAGATGCTATCGCTACTCCTCTCCCATGGTAAATGCGTCGGCTTTAAATATCCTTCGGTTATAGTTCTCATTATTTATTCAGCCGTGTTCGCCTTCCCGTCACAAGAATCTGCTCAAACGGGAATTCTCCAATGATTGTCCTAATACTGACATTTCCTATTCAAATCCTAAGTAGGTGTGACAGAAATATTTCACAATAAGACAAGATGATAATTTTTTTTGTTGAAAATATTTTCGTAAAAAAATAGTACCTAGTAATTACATTGTACGAAATATTTAAAATAGTTATTCTTAATCATTTCATTCCGCTTAACCATAAGTGAAGTTATTCTTCATCATTTCATTCCGCTTAACCATAAGTGAGGTTATTCTTCATCATTTCATTCCGCTTAACCATAAGTGAAGTTATTCTTCATCATTTCATTCCGCTTAACCATAAGTGAAGTTATTCTTTAACATTTCATTCCACTCAACCAAGAGTACATATTTTTCAGTTAATAATTACACTGTGTTGTTAGTATTTTTCAACTAACACACAATTAAAGGTTATGTTACTTATTCTTTATCATTAAAGCAAAGGTTAGTTTAATTGAAGGTAGAATTTGAAGGGATTTAAGTTTTTCCTAAAAACCACACAATTAAAGGTTATGTTACGTCGAAAGGAGAGTTAGAAAAAGCATGGTTATGGGTTTTCTTTATTGAAGCCCTAAGAATTCCGAAAGGTTAGTATGAGGAGGGCTATAAAGAGGCGTGGTTCAGATCATCTTTACGAGGACCCGTAAGAATTCGGAAGGATACCGTAAAAGGACCCCCCCCCCATCACTTTCTCTTGTTCTTTGTGAGTTCATTTCTCTACACCCTTTCTCTGTTTAGTATATCAGTTTCCATGGTAGCTAGTGACGTCACAGGTAACCTGTTAGATTGTTCCTCCACCTTCACCCTTTCTCTTTGGTTTCATCAGTTCAGTGATAGTGGTAGATGGAATATGACGTCACATGTAACCTGCTCGTTTGCCCTACCACTCCACCCTTTTTTCATTTAGGCAGTCTTATGATTGGAAATAATGTGGCGTCAAAGGTAACAGAAGCATATCCTTAAAATTATTTCCAGCTTAGCTAATCAATTAAATACGAGTAGGTAAGCCTTATAGATACGTTTATACTGTTCGTAGATGAGTTTAGGTAATTTGTAAGTTAGGTTCGCAGCTATGTAGGTATACATGCATGGTGTATTGAAAACGATCTCAATACGGTTACTATTTTCAATTAATGTCTCTATAGATGACCGTATTGAGTTGGTATTTAAAAATATTTGGATACAGTTCTAACTTCATTAGAGAACAGCTAATTTTGACTTAAGGTAGTTATGATGGCTGCCAAAGAAGGTTATGTTTGTAGGGTCGATGTGATAGGTTACCTAGAGGAAAGACATAGAACTCCCCATGCCTTAATACCATCAATCCAGTCAGTTGATCATATGAAACTGAAGGAGGGTTTATTACGATGCAGTACCAGCTTTTGGTGTATTGACCTTGAAATGTACTAGATTAAATACGGAACGTTTACATGGAAAGATACCGTATTCAGATAGTTTCAATTCACCATAAAAACGTAGCTAATGTAAAGCTACAAAAAACTTATTCGTAGGTCTTTTATTCTTCGGTAAATACGCATCTAAAATTCGGAAACATCAGTGACCTGTATAGTTTGTCTTCAGTACTTCTTTTAATTGTTTTTATCAGAATTTGTGATTAAATGTGACGTTACAGATAAGTCGTTAGTTTTTTTTTTTTTTTTTTTTTTTTTTTTTTTTTTTTTTTTTTTCACTTAATCTCATTAAGGTAAATCAATTAGTGATAACAGAAGTTCAACACAGAAGATAACCTCTTTAGATGTCGATAGATTACTTGATTCTAATAATTGTTATAGATGGTTGTTTAATCATCTAAAAATTTTTCGTTTATAGAATAAGTTTAAAGCAAACTGAACTGTGCCATTAGAGATATCCTAATGATGTTACTCTTTATTCTTTATTATACTTCTGGTTGCATCAGTTTCTAAATCATTGACATATAAAGCACCATTGTTCTTAGCTTACTAAATTTAAACTCTAACCTTCAAACGTAAATATCAAAACCACGGAAAAGCATAAATCAATATTGCATCAATATAGCAACTTATATTATTACATTTATATGAAAAAAAGACATTAAGTAAAAGTACACATTAATAAATAAATACTAATTGCACGAAATGAATACATTTCTTAAAACTTTTCTGTTATAACTTTTATATATTTCTTTTTACTTCAGCAATTTATACCTATTTTATATACCCGGAAAAGTTTTACAAGATTTCTTTATCCGAAATCCTCTTTTTACCATGATAAATGTAAAAAAGATGAATTCTTCTTTTCTGTTAGAATACGCAACCATATAATAATATAGGATTATTGAATTATTGTGAGCCAGAGTCAGATGGTTAAGCAACAAGTGATATTATCTGAAAGACGTGTCTCCACGTACGCCTCGGAAAACCAGCCGTGAAATCCAACCAAACAACGTAATACACCAAATAAACTAACAAATGACTATTATGCAATAAGCTAGAACATCCAAAAGTTTGAGGATTTAGAAAGCTAAAGAATGAAATATATTACTTTATTGATGGAAAGTTCCTTAGTTTGTAGTTTTTTATTTACTTTATTTGGCGCAAAACCCCGTGATTGACTAGGGCCAGCCGAAGGGCTTATACAATTATATAATGGATTTTATATAGATAGATGAAACGGGGTAGGCGTGTCAATCCGTCAGCTGTATAAAACGTATAGTGTTGGTTTTCGTAACCGGATAGCCGCCATCTTAATTAAGTAGCTACCAATACTGGGTATACAATATTGTGACCCAGTGGAAATCGAACCCTAAACCTCCTACTAATTGAGTTAGTAGTTCGTAGCAGGCTCTCTTAATCTTTCTACAGTTGAGCTTTCAGTTACAAAATTACATATAAGTAAAAAAAGTTACTAATTCGTATTTGGTAAAAGTTACTTATTCGAGAAATTTATCGGTCATTTGCTTTTATAAAACTATTATTTATTAGAAGAAGCATTTATTCACAAATAAGTTTTGATTATTTAAAATATACGAAATAGGAACCCTAAGGTTGTAAAAAAACTATGCGATACAACAAAAAACTTCGTTAACGAATACCACTGCTACATTTTGGGAGTGTCAAGTGATATAAGCTTAAGCTTAAAGTGTAAATTTTATATATAATATGTACTACGTTTCCATGAGATTTCAAAACAGTTTTGAAAGTGGTTTTGGAATTAAAAACTCCATGGAAAAGTGGTTTCAAAACTGTTTTGATTGTATGCATACTTAGAAGGAACTTGTTGTTAATCCATACTTAGAAGGAACTTGTTGTTAATCCATACTTAGAAACCCTTCTAAGTGATTAACAACAAGTTCCTTCTAAGTATGCATACAATCAAAACAGTTTTGAAACCACTTTTCCATGGAGTTTTTCCTTTCCTGTAATAAACTGTTATCCTTTTTTTTATATTAATAAATATATTAATATTATAATCTTATCAATTGGTTCAATGGATTATTCTGGCACATTACACAAATTAGATTATAACCGGAAATTAATTCGTGATTTTAGCAGTTCCTGAACCAGAACGGACGCAATTTAGAAAACAGGCGTCGTTAAATTAAATAACGTCTTGTGATTCCATAATGAAAATAAAATTTATTTGAATAAACATCGACTTTATCATTATTGTTAAAGTGTAAAAACTTTAATGGGACAACCTGCACGAGAATTCTATTTTTTTTGGAGGGAGAACAAAACCTCCTACTAATTGAGTTAGTAGTTCGTAGTAGGCTCTCTTAATCTTTCTATAGCTGAGCTTTCAGTTAAAATTATAAGTACAAAATTATAAGTAAAAAAAGTTACTAATTCGTATTTAGTAAAAGTTACTTATTCGAGAAATTTATCGGTCATTTGCTTTTACTTTAATAAACATATTTTCTTTATTCTACCAACAAAAATAAATCCAAACTAAACTGTGTATTAACAATAGTAATTTATAAATTATTTGTTTCCGAGGTACTCCGAGGTAAATATCAACTATAAAATGTTTATTAAACTGTATAAAAACAATTAACGATGGAAAGATAAGGTATAACAGTTGTATGAAGTTTTTATTTTAACTTGACCTCTTATGTTTTTTCTTATTACCTTTCTTGGGTTTATTACTCAGGTAAAATAAATAAAACTAGGGGAATAAGGTGCGGAAGTAGAACCCTGGAATAAATCATTAGTTACAAACACAGTGTTCATACATACCGGTTCGAGATGGTAGACGGCGTGCCTGGAGATTCTCTTAGCAGGTTGAATGAGAGGAACCGTTTGAGGATTGACGTCGTCCTGCCAAGGTTCAGGAGTGCTTCCACGACGTGCCTTGCACCTTTCCGATCTCTCGTCGTCTGGTGTCCTGCCCCGACAGAAACCGGCAAATCCACGGCTTCCTCTATTATTGACATCATATCTACCGCGGTGTGCCGACAATAAATCGAGCTGAGACCACCGTCTCCTAAGTCTAGCCCCGAACCCTTCGCCACGTCGTCGACCCTCGACGCAATCGCTCGACGCCCAGAAATGGACAGACATCGACAGGCAGGACATATCATCTTCATATCGGCGGCTTCATATTTTATAAGAACACTATCCTCGAAACACTTTCAACTTCACCCTTGTCCCCATATCACACTGAATATAATAAATTAGATAAAAGCACTTTTCCTTCGGTACTAACTTGATTTAAAACACAAACCTATAAAACAATTATTACTAATATAATAACCCAACACTTATCTCTATAAATGGAGAAGTGGCTAACAATTAACAATACATCTATAAAAAATATAATAAGTACATAAAAGATTATGGGTCTTTTGGGGTATAAAAAGAAGATTCTCTCATCTTATCAACTCTATTCGAGTCAACGTACCTACAACAAATAAAGTGTAATCAAACACTTAATTTTACACAAAATAAGTATAATTTATAAATAAGTGTATGATTAAATTGTATTTGTTGAATTAAAATTTTGGATTACGTTTTAATATATTGTTATAACATTACGAGGGAAAATAAATATATAAGGAAGTACAAATAAATTGCACTTCTTTCGATAGTAACTCCCTTTGTCTTAATAGTTATTTAGTCGACGTCATTTGTATTCTAAAAAAAAAAAACAAATAGGGGAGTAACAATTTAAAGAAGTACCAAATAAAATATAGTATAACTATTTTTATTATAAAAAGAAAATTAATTTTCAACAATAAAATAATCTTTTTACTATTTTTAATAGTAGTTATAAACAAATATTTATTGTATGAGACCACTTAAGGTACTTGTAAGTTAATTTAATATAAAAATTTTACATAATAAAGACACCAACAAAAATGAATCATTAAAAAGAAAAAAAAATCTGAAATATACTTTTTTAACTTAAACTGACAAAATAACTTTCAAAAATATTATTTTTGAAGGTAACAATATGTTGGGAAAGATTTAAAATTAAGGTCATTCATGAAGTTTAACACAAGAATAGATTGACATTATTACAAAACTAACACAGCTTTAAAATCTTGAAAAGGTTAAACTCAATTATAAATTTTATAACTTAATTTAGTCGAAATAATATGACGTCTGCAAATTAAAAAAAAGGTAATGAATCTGTTAGTTCTAACGCTCAAGTTCACAAGTTAATCTTAATTTTATAAAACTATTATTTATTAGAAAAAGCATTTATTCACAAATAAGTTTTGATTATTTAAAATATACGAAATTGAACCCTAAGGTAGTAAAAAAACTATGCGATACAACAAAAAACTTCGTTAACGAATACCGCTGCTACATTTTGGGAGTGTCAAGTGATATAAGCTTAAGCTTAAAGTGTAAATTTTATATATAATATGTACTACGTTTCCATGAGATTTCAAAACAGTTTTGAAAGTGGTTTTGGAATTAAAAACTCCATGGAAAAGTGGTTTCAAAACTGTTTTGATTGTATGCATACTTAGAAGGAACTTGTTGTTAATCCATACTTAGAAGGAACTTGTTGTTAATCCATACTTAGAAACCCTTCTAAGTGATTAACAACAAGTTCCTTCTAAGTATGCATACAATCAAAACAGTTTTGAAACCACTTTTCCATGGAGTTTTTCCTTTCCTGTAATAAACTGTTATCCTTTTTTTTATATTAATAAATATATTAATATTATAATCTTATCAATTGGTTCAATGGATTATTCTGGCACATTACACAAATTAGATTATAACCGGAAATTAATTCGTGATTTTAGCAGTTCCTGAACCAGAACGGACGCAATTTAGAAAACAGGCGTCGTTAAATTAAATAACGTCTTGTGATTCCATAATGAAAATAAAATTTATTTGAATAAACATCGACTTTATCATTATTGTTAAAGTGTAAAAACATTTTTTGGGACAACCTGCACGAGAATTCTATTTTTTTTTGGAGGGAGAACAAAGATAATTATGGTCTTCAAAAAGTAATTTTAAAACTTTCTTTTTGGACGTTTTGTTCCAATATAGCCAAACACATAAAAAACACACACAAGACCTGTTAAAAAGTCTTACAAGTTCAATCTAACGCAACGCCACAAAAAAGATTATGAAATCGTTGTTTGTGTTCAAACTTAATAAATAAATTTAAGTTTTTGACTGTATGACCTTGTAAATAGTAGGTTACTTGACCAGCAACGTCTAACTGTAATTCTTTCAACAAATTATTTTACGATAAGTATGGTTGAACCAGTTATGAAAATCCTTCTTGTTGTTGGCAAAAAATAACAACAAAAAACTTAGATTAATTAATAGGTAATTGGCGAGGCGAGGGAGTGCCACTGACAACGGTTTTTCTTAATATAGCTTCCAGGCAAGCGATCCAGATATTAAAAACCCGTCTTTGTCACCTCAACTGTACATTAAACTGACGCTACTGGGTGAAAAGTAATCGCGTTTTTTTGATATTGTTATACCATTTATAATATTATTGTTTATAAAATACTCTAGTTAACGATGAGTTAGATGATACACCCAAAACATTATGATAAATCCACACTTAAGTTCCCAATACGTAGTTTATGGGTAAAGATCAACCAAATCTGGGTAGAATCAACTTATACATAAAAAAATTTGTTGACACTTAATGTCTTTTCAGTATAAAAAGTTTTAGTGGTAACTTAAATTTTAATCATTTTACTTTTAAATTGTTTTATGTTCAATGTCTAATATTGGTTTTATTATCTATTCTTTCATGTATCTCTACTTGGCCTTTTGCTTTAGGTACATGAAAAAAAAAAAAATAAAATAAAATAAAAAAACAATCAAGGAAATTAGGAACTACATCCTTCAAAGGCGCTGTTACCATTGGAAGATCTAGAACAACTATGTTTTATACACATAGAACTGATGAAATTTACCACTGAACTGATGAAACCAAAGAGAAAGAGTAAAGGTGGAGGAACATCCTAACAGATTAACTGTGACGCCATGTTGAACATAAATTCTTTTACATGACAATATAGCGTTTACATAAACGCTTCAAATTAGAGTTAGGTACTAAATGCACAAAGTCTTAAGTGGAACTTTTTACGCGTAGTTGAAGTAGGAAGTAGGTTACTTACAAATTTAGTAAAACCAATACATAATTAATTTATTTAGTTATTTTTTGTTTAAAATGTAAACAACAGAAGAACAGAGAGACTGGTAAATTAAATTGATGCACCAATGGTTGGTGACTTCCAAGAATAATTGGTTTTGACTGTTTATTTTCTCATTTATTATCTTTTTTTATAGCATTGTTATTTATTATTACTACGTTTTTATTAACTTGGTTTCTTCTTTGTTTGTTTGACCGGTACAAATCTTGAAATCGAATTTTAACTAACATCCCGAGTAGCTATACATTTGAAACTTTCAGAACACGATGACAATGCATTATTTTAATACTTTTAGTCATTTTTGAGCAGAATTTAATTCGTTTTCAGCAAATTTGCTGAATGAAAAGTTAGTTCGGAAAAAATCCGCAAGTTATTTTATTTGTTTTGTCATATCCCATAATATTTACAATCTTCATTTTGACAGGTTTCAAATTTATGATTTTTATAAATAAGAGATAAACATTAAATCACAGCAAAACAGGAAATATATCGATTATATTATTTCAAATATATCGATGGCACGGTTTAAGAAAATTTAAAAACGTAGTACATATATAAAAAGTTCATTTTATCTTGTAATTATTTATTATTATTATAAAGTTTCCATTAGCTATTTTTTTTATACATATAAATAGAGACCAAACTCAACAATTTAATTTAGAGAGTATTAATTATGAATAATATAGTCCTGACTTTATTCCTAGAAGGCTAAGGAAACAATACTATTTAGCCATTTCATTTAAATTCTACTTCTACATGATAATAAGAAACATAGCCACTAATACCTAGCATGAGTCCCTTCCCTTAAACATTCGACTCTTCTCAGAGCAGCATTGAAGATGACCACTAGTGGATAAAAGTCAGGTGAGTATAATAAACTTAATTTAGTGGTAAGAAGTCTATCTTACCACTAAATTCACTTATTTATCACTCTATATTCTTGTTGTATATAGAAGAGTTAAAATTGTATATCCATTTTGCAAGAACTATGTAGTGTAAAAAAATAAGGGGGGGGGGGAGGTAATAAAGCAGAATTTAGGTCAGAGTAAGTTTCTGGAACAGTGAAGGAAGAGGGTGGCGATGACCTGGCAATGACCTGACTAACAGGAAATAACGCTACGGACCAAGGACATGGATCTAAAACAAGGATATGAACACCACATCAACCTAATAATACCCTGGACTGGAGCCACTTTGACCCTAGCAACAACAATACAACGCAATCCAAGGGTATAACTAAATCAAGAACACCAATAAACTCACTGGACAACAAGTACGTAAACATAAAGCAGGCCACATTGTTTACAGAACAAATAATTATCTTCACTGCATTGTAAAAAGTAAAACCAGGAAGTAAATAAAAAATTAATAAAAGAAAAAAAAAAAAAAAGTTAACTAAATAAAAGAAAGATATGAGATAACTCTGTACATAACTAGTGGTCAAATGTCATAGAACTTTTATATGGAATTATACAATTATATTAGAAAAACCCTGACTTACTTCTATCTGAATAAAATACCAGTACAACTATCTTTTAAATAGAATTTGAGAATGGCGATGATGAGCCCGAAGTAAAGAAATAGAGTTGTATTTTTTACCGACGTTATGGAAAATCAATTTCAAGTATATGAAGCGTTCTTCAACATCAGTGGAGTCTCGCTAATCCGGATTTGATAGGACTGAGCACTGTCGGAATTACAGAAAATCTAGATTAAACGGAATCAGTTTTAAAATGTTTATAAAACTACTTTTAGCTCATAGCTGGGTAAAACTATTAAAAATCAATGTTTTTATCATAAAACTAACTGTTCAGTCTCAACGTAGGTCCATTTTTTAAACGTTTAAGAATCATATCGCTATTAATTCAAAGTTAATTAATAATACATTATTAGATAAACTATTGAGGTCTATCAGGATTAACCGGATGTCCGGACTAGCGGAGTCTTTAGTAAGACTTTACTGCACTTAAAATTGCTTAAACATTGAAGCAAAAAATCTAGACAATTTGACCACAATTATAAATAAATGGTTGCACAATCTTTCCCACCTGTCAAACCACATTATTAAAACGTAGGCAACTTATTCGAAACAAAAAACCATTTTATTGGAAAACAACACAAAAATAAATTTCACAACTCAATCAATTCGATCTCATTATCAATGTAAACTGTCATGTAAACTGACTGATCCGCCGTCCAGTCAATCTTTAAGAGGAACATCGATATCTTTCTATATGGAAGATAGATCATGTATTGAAGAGAAAATAAAAGAAAGCATACTATAATAACTTTATCAAATACAGGACAATGAACTTTGCTAATCAAGACATAAAACAATTAAAAAAATATTAAATTTCAAAACGTGCTTAATAGTAATAAAAAAACAGTTACAGCGAGTAGAAGCTAAGGGCAGAACGTATTAAAAAAAAATGAATTGAGTATTCCCTCATTTGCATGAGTCTTTTTGAGAAATCAGAGACGAGGCCTAGAGGCATCGAAGAGTGAAGACCATTTAAGTGGGATCTGTAAAACCCACTAAAACTTTCACTTTTCTACCCATTTCCAAAAAATTAAATAGTCATAGCTACCAAGAATACTAACGGCATTTCTGCATTTACATATACATAATATGTTTATAAAATAGATGCCTCAAATAAATTGCTGTTATTAAAAATGTTAATTATTATTATTACTTATTTTAATTTATGTTATTTAACTAGGAGTTTTTAGACTGGGATTTAGTGGAACCAAAAATTTAAGAGATAACTTAATATCAGTTTATTTATACAAAGCACAAAAATAAATATGAAACATACTAAAACGATTGCCATGTTGGACGTTAAAAATAAGTACTGTTGAGAGACGATTAACGAATAAAGGTACTTATTAAGATTGTTCCCTTCAAATCTTGAGCTCTCATTGGCTCCCCACCCCATTTGCTAGTTTTTCCCGCGCTGTCAACGCACTAACTCTCGTTTGGCAAGGACTGTAAAGAGAAGATTTTACACGGAAAAATAACAATCAAAAGATTAATTTGTCAAAAAAAAGAAAAACGTATCGAAATAAGAAAAAAAACAAAAAAAAAAAAACAATTTAACTACAACACACGACGCAAAAACTTCATTAAAGATTTGGAATACTTTTTTCAAATGATATGTGTGTTTATTAGAATATTTGACGGAAATTTATATCCTTTATATAATCGAGTAGTGTCTCGGCAACTCGCCTTGAAATGATTTGTTATTGCCAAGATAAGGCAACAACATTTATTCCAATAAATGTTTGTTTTCATTTGTTGGTCTTTAGATATAATAACTCATCTAAATTTTTTTACTTAGCTTTACTTGTTTCCTAAATATAAAATGCAGCCCGTTGCCAAGGGCTTAAGGGCTCGAATAAATACGCAATTAATGCACAGACACTAATATGATCGTAGAACTAGGTAAAAATGACGGCTGTTTTTGCGACTAACATACTACCAACCCAATGAAACGAAAATACTCTGAAACGTTTAATAATACATTTCCAAAAATAGTAAACAACCAAGTATTATAAATCCTAATTTATATTGTACAAAAATAATATTAGTTTCATCGATGCAACTAAACTTATTTTAAAATAATATCTTTATTTAATTATTTGTTTATTTATTGGCGTAACCTGTTTGTAAAAGAAATGCGTTTGTTTACATGAGTTAAAAGAAATTAAATACGGCATTTTCAGTTTTACTCAACATAAAATAAGCTTCACTTTAATTATGTTGACGCTCTTTAAATTAATCCAATAATATAACCAAATTATAACAACTATTGACGAAAACTAAATCCTTTCTATTTACAAACTTACTCCTATTATTATTAGTATTAGCAAATATAACAATTATAATTGCTTTATTTAATTATTTACACATTATACTTGGCTCTTTCCCGTGTTGTTTCCTTAAATTCAATAAAAATTGGGACTATTTTATATCCTCATTAAGCCCAATCTGTTATGTGTAATATTTGTCTAAAGACATTCTTGACATTTATGTTGCTATTGTTTCTATCAATGTTAAACTTAATGATAACCATTGTTTATTGTTAAAAACACAACAATATTCCAATTTTTTTAAGTTCACTTCTGTCAGCACAACACAGAGACCATTAGAATACTGGAGGTTGGCCAAAAAGTGGGCTAGTTGAGGACTAGAAGCTAAATATAACGAAAACTTTTTGTACCGGAAGATTATAGTCATGTTATAGTTAAACTGAACAACAGGTTATAATATAAAAATAGCTTATATTGTACCGTATCAGTTTTAAGTATTTGTTTCATTTTCTTTAGCAAATTTTCATTGGAGTAATTTTCTAATTTCCCTAGTGCAATAAACATAATATATATATTTTTTAATAAAAAGAAATGTTTTGATCACAATTTTTTCACACCCTTTCAAGAAAATAGTGAGAAGAGAGCTCGTACTTTACCAATTTTTGAGTTCTGCAAAAACACTAAAAACGTTAGTGTGAACACAGACACCTCGCAAAAGAAAATCTTTAGCTAGAATTCAGTATTAAATATGAATATATTTACAGATATATATTTCTAAAGAGTTTCATTAAAGTGAACGTGTTGTAATTCATGTTAAAAAATCAGAACTATGATGACCGATGTAAAAAAACGGGGGAAAATTAAATAATTTTACAACCATACGAAATAGGACGAGTGGAAGCTATGTGCCACACAAAACACAAATTGGCAGTCTATTTCTCCTTAATTTTATTATTTAATAACAATAAAGGGAATAATTAAGCTTTCATGAAATTTAGGTGAGCTGTTTTGATTTCAAAGATTAATGTGATTATATCAACATTACTTATACTCCGGGGTATAATGAGTAGTGTATTTAAAAGTAATGACTAGGATTTATCATAAAGAAATGATAAATTGTTAGTCTTATTGAATATTATTCAGCGAAATAAAACTATCAAAATACTTCTTTTGTTCAAACAAAGAGTAGTCTCATTAGTATTCTTAATTATAAATCTTAGCCTTGTAAAGTTCAAAATAGTTTTAAGAAAAATTTATTCCGAAAGATTTCTGTTTCGCAATTTTTTGGCTGTACAAATTAAAGGAATTGAAAAAAATGTACTATTATAATTTAATCATTAATTATAAAGAATGTATCATAAAGAAAAAATACTAAATAGTACGTATTACATAAAATATAACATGTTAAAGAGTGAGAATATACAGAATACAGAGTACAGTTACGCAAATCTTTACAAGTTATAACCTTCTCTTGTTTACGAGGTTCAATTGTAACCACAGAGAATAGATTGTAACCTTCCGGTACAAAAAGTCTTCGTTGTATTTAGCTTCTAGTATTTGAGGAGTGTTTTGTCATGTCTATTGTAAATATGAATACGAAGCTATGAAGGTTTGGCGGGTGCAGGTCATAAAACCTAACTCTAGCTCTATCTCTAAATGTAAACAAACCTTCCAAATTCTAAGTATGTCGGTCTAATCATTTTTTATAAATTGTGTAATTTAAAAGACTGATAAAGAGTCATTAAGTGTGATAAGTGTCATAAAACACAATATCACTGTGAATTTCCGTAGGTAATGTAGTTATTATTTTGATTGGAAAACTCATACTTGTTTTGTTATTAATAACCTTATTTGCGACAACTTATATAATATATGTATGTATTGTCATAGAAAGCTACCATTTATAAAATATCAAATATTAACACCAGACTGTACTGACTTCGGCAATACTTGGTGTAGGGTATTTAATATTGTGATTTATTTATGTTATGTTTTGGCACCTGACAAGTTGTGACGTCTAGATTGTAAATTAACTCTGTTGCTCTCCAAGTCTTGGTTTATTACACTCAGGACTTACGATTTTAAACGAAGCTAAGTTTATATAGTTTTTCCCGAGTGTCAACACTTCTTGGTCGACACTTAAAATGGTTGAGCTAACAATTCCAAAGTTATGACTCCACCACTGGAAATATCGTCGTTAGAATTGTGAAACATGCAGATTCACAGACACAAGATGCAGTATTCACCAAAAAACCTTAAAATGTTATGATGAATATTGCCACGGAAGCTTATAACACACCAGATAATACTGCACCAGAAGCCTGAACATTAGATTTATAATATAAAAGATATTGAAACCTTTAATAAAGTTCTTCAGAAAAAGATAACTGTTCCTTTTAAAACCCCAAAACGTATCAGACCATGAGGCATAATAATATCAGTTTGAAAAAAAGTTTATACATTTATAGGTCCAACTTATTCCCGAAATGTTTAACTAATCATATTATAATTGTAATTTTATACTTAAAAAAAGAAATTCCAACAGTCATTACTCAGTATTAGTCATACCAATAAAGAAAAAGACAGAATTAAACTTTAAATGAAAGATAGCCTAAAGAATGGAAGCAGACTGTATTTAATTATCAGGACCGTAACAGAGAACCAATTAACAGGTGAACCAACTGTTACCTTGCCTTAGTTCCACAACAAGCCACTACACCGTATAGCGCTTACACCTAAAGGCGATGCCACACGCTCCGTATAATCCCCCATAATCAAACATATTTGCTAGTTTCTTTATGTATTTATTCAAAGACACAGCAGAGATAAATACATTACAAAGGAATCGAATAGAACTTAATCAACCAATTTGAAAATATACAAATTCTTTAAATTGAAGATGGTTGGAAACTGTGTGACAAAGGAAGAATCAGATTTGATATAAGAATTGGGAATTTAGATTGACTTTTACTTTTATAGGACTATACAGGTACTATAAAAGAACAACCCGCAATGATACTTTGTTAAAATCCACACAAAATAATAATATAATAAACAATTACATCAGATCTACAATAAAAAAGGGTAATATTAATTAGTTTCTTGTCATTCTTGTATTCTTCCGAAACAGTTATATTATATTAGGCTTCCATGCCAGTGTCTAGATATTGTGTATAATGCCGAGTCAGAGGATTTCTGAATTTCAACGTTTTAAACTATAGTTCTGAAGGGAGTTGCTATTGAAAAGAGTATTTAACAGCTTCTTCTAAAGAAAAGTTACTGATTCTCAATATATAGCGTTTTGAAATTATTGGAGGGATCATTCTCACGGGAGTTGCTCCTGATGCGAGTATTTAACAGCTGGCTCTAACGACAAGTAACTGACTCTCAACATGTAGCGTTTTGAATTTATTGGAGAGATCATTCTCAATGAGAATGATATTTAACAGCTTTGATTAGCATACATTCTAGAAGCAGTTAGTCTTATCATGAGCAACTCCCTTAAGAAGAAATAAGCAGATGAAAGAGTGAGAAAACAGAAAAAAGTAGAACGAGAAATAAAAAAAGAGCCGGAAAGCAAATCACTATTTCTATACGTAAACTTTTTTAACTTCGATTAATTTTGTCATATTTTAAAATAATATTTAAATTTATACGTAGAGGCTAATTTATTTACAATTTTGGCCGATTGTTGAATTGAAAATGTATCCTCCGATTTTTATAGAACAATGCAAAATGTAGTCCATTACTATAGGATTAAATTAAACCTTACTATATTATAATATAAGTGATTATTTTTTTATGCTATTTTTTTATTTATTTATACAATAACCTAATAAAATAAACAAATTTTACATAAATTTACTGATGAAGCCCAAGTAAAGTGGTCAAAACCAGTTTGTGTTCAATATTTATTAATTGACTTAATTTATTGCACATCTTCTTGTTTTAACGTATGGAGATTAAAAAGGGGAAAATACTAATATTTTATCAGAAACTGTTCCCAAATGAAAATTGAAGCTTTTAGGTGATAAAACTAAGAGTATATGAGAATTTTCAAGACTAGNTAAATCTTATTTTTAGGTATAATTTATTGTGAAAATCAAAGTATACATTATTTTCCTCCCTCTTATAATTTATCATATTTTACATCCTTCAAATTTTCAGTTTATTACTTATTACTTGTATATTTTAAAAGCTTCATAATATTAAATTTTTCATTTAGTTTTATAGATACTGGTTAAGTATAGATAATGCTGAAAATTCAATGATAGTAGGTAAATATAAATTGTGATTTATATTTACTGACATTAAAGTTGGTAATATTTTTTTTTACTTATTTGTTTACTTTTTTATAGCTCTTTACGTTATATATAACAGAGGGGATGATGCTATTGAAAGATTACACTAAATCAAAATCGGTTTTTCATTAAAAGTTTTATCTATGGATTTTACTGGAATTTAGTTGGTTGATTGGAAATGTGTGGTCTGCACACCAAACCTTATCTTGCAGCTGTTAATTAAACGGGCCTAAGCATGGCCCCCAGTCTATCAATTATCAAACATATTTATGAAAAGATAACATGCTTTGTTATTGATTCTATCCTTTATTTAACTTAACGATTAAATGGACGAACCAATCTCATTTATCTCATTTAATTTGAAATTTTCAACGTTTTCCAGGGAATTTTCGATTTTCTATAGTGATTTACCAAACCTGTCCTCTATAATTTATACTATAACATATTTCTAATTAGGTGTTGACATGAAACATGATTTATATAATATCATCTACTGAAATATTTTGGCCCATTTATTCTAATATCGTATATAAGCTCTTCTTTACCATGATTTATTACGCCCTCTCCTATAATTATGATGAATTATTAATATATCATATTGTTAGATTACATTATTTATACAAACACGCAAAATATATATATATATATTCAGACTAATATTTTCCAAAAATTCTCAACATAAATGTTGTTAACAAAGAAATAAATATTCTAAATCAATAGAATAAATGCTGCCACATGACTATGCAGTAATAAATTTAATAACTATATATTATGTTAGCCACTTCTCCTATTTGTATTTTGTGTTAAAAAATGATAAGTTTTAACTCTCTACCTTTACCCTGGATTATCCAATTTAATGAAGAAAAAAACCAAATAAAGAAAAAACACTTTTCCAATCAAATTGTAAATGATAAAAACACGAGAACTCAAAAACGCACTTTTCTTGAATTTAACACTTATTTTATTATTAGCACATGTACTATTTATAAGAAAACTTTCAAATAGAAACAGAAGTTGGGGCACTTTTTAGAGGTTTTTTTAAAGGTTAAATGTGATAGCTCGCGAAAGAAGAACAGCTGTACACAAGCCGAAGAGCTAATGCCGGGACTAACTGACTAACTGACTAACTAACAGACACTATGGGTGCCTTGATACGCATCCGTGATCATGCTCCGCTACACAGAGCACACACGCTTCAACTATTTACTTGTATATATATGTATAATGATGAGTACAACAGGTATACCACCACTAAAAACTTAACTATACTATATAAACTCACACAAGTACATTACCTTATGTACAATTTAGTAGCCTTACTATACACACATAGACACACGTGAACATCAACACACTTATACAAATATAAAAAACAGTTTACTGTACATGTGGCTATTTTCCACTGCATCCGTTTCTCTGTTATATATAAAAGACCCATTTCTCACTCTTTTACGTTCGAAGGTGAAAACGTCTCAATTTTCTTTTAAACTAATCTGGATCAGAAAAAAAGTGAGTGACAATTGAGTGTTTGACATTATTACACCAGCTTGAATTTATGCTAAACTTTAATGTAATCTGACACATCCTGCCACATTAGAGGAATTATTCAAGGGTTAATAGACATGAATTGAGTACTGGAATTGAATTATTAGGGGGTACTTCATTGATTGTTACTCCCGTATGTGTTGTAAGAATATAAATGGCTTTAACTAAATAACTATTAAGACAAAGGAATGTTTAGTCCAATGTACATTTTGGACAAAGGAGTATATCACACTTGTTTTTATAAGGGGAGTAACAGTAAAAAGAAGAACATTCCGTACATCTTCTTTAGATTGTTACTCCCCACTGTTTTCTTTATAAGGGGAGAAACAATCTAAAGAAGTACCTATTAAGGTCCCGTAGCTCACTGCTGTCATATGCGCGTGTCAAGCAGGAGGTTCCGGGTTCAATTCACGAGGACTGGCGAAAGGACAAATAAATCACAGCAATAGGTTTGTTCCAACAGGGCCGCGGACGGTTCTAGAACTGTCCAGAGCATGCGCACTATCTTAAGACCGTTACTACACGCTTCTCGGACAGTTCTGGAACTTTTAGTCCCGTGTTCCAACAGAAAGACGAACGGTTCTGGGACAGTCTAGAACCGTGAAAACAGTTCCCGGACTGAAGCAGGAACTCGGCGAGAACTACTAATACTAATATACGGAGGCCGTGCAGGTTACACTACTACTAGTTTAACTATAACCTAACATTTGTTTTAATTTCTTTTCTAGATATCTGTTATCTCTTTCCTTGCGTGTTTAGTTTCTTTCTTCACAGTTTTTTTATACTACTTCTTTCTTCTTTACGTATTTTTTTTATCATGATAGTATATTAAAATAATAAAATATAATTTATATATATTTATTCCTCATGATAATTAAAATTCCTCATAGCGACTTTGAGTTCTGTATAAAAATTACCTCATCCGATGATATATACATATCATCAAATAAAAGAAAAATTGTTCTTATAATTTTCTATTTTGTAGTTTTGAACCCTTTATTTGTATTTCTTAATGTGTGGTTGACCTTTTCTTATATAAGGGTCTATTTCTAATAAGCCAAGATAAAATTTACATTTTATCTTCATCTTCTGAATCGCTATATTTCGCCCTCCGATTGGTTAGGGCTTCTTCAGGCTCATAACAATCTTGATGTATTTTTTGTAAAATGAGTC
>KZ651065.1:945822-961599 GCA_001010745.2 Gerris buenoi
ATATAGTGTTTTTTGTAGCCCCTGAGGCGTAGAACAACCCACTTCATTTTTTCACATATAACGCCAGTCACCCTGTATAATAACTGCTCTCTCTAACATCGCTTTAAGACATCGTATCGAGATGCGGTTTGCGGCATTTTTTTAGAAATTTAGTCGGAAAAACTGATGGCGACGAACCCGATTGTATCAATACTTTCCACACCGATACTTTTATATGATTAATGTTTAAAAAAATGACAATTTATACAAACAAATTTTTTATTGGCAACTGAAATTAAAAGACAGGTTTGTTACGAGCCTGACGAATCCCAAATGTGAGAGCGAAATATAATCATTCAGAAAAGGCAGTGTGATAAATTTGTAACTTTGGAAACGATTTGCCGACGATTCTTATAAAACTTTGCTGCATTTACAATAGAATAAGAATAATATGTTCACAAGTAGGTAATCCATTTTTTGAGTGAAACATAAACAAATTAGAGAGAGCTATGATATGAAAACAAGAGATAGGGAGGTAACTTAAAGGTTGCAGTTCTAGAACTGGTTCTAGAACCGTTCTCGAATTGGCTGTTGGAACAAACCTAATGTCTATACTTATATTATAAAGAGGTAAAATTGTTTGTATGCATGTTTATAATGTTTTTTTGTATGAAGGTAATCCCTGATAGAAAGCTTCTCTATTCCCGAGTGACATTGACCGTGTTTCATTTTACTATTATTATTATCTATGTAAGCTTGCATCAACAAGAACTATAGATAGGAACTAAGAACTATAGATAAACCAAGACCAACAAGATGATAATGATGGCTTCGAGTTAGCATCAAGATGTACTACACTCCTGAATATATGCTACCAGTAATGGAAGAAAAACGTCGGACTGCAAACCCTTCATGACGCGGATTACACCGGGTAATCGATATTTATTAAGTCGACCTGCAGAAGCCTTCGTACCAAGATTATATTGCTAATTCAACTTTTAAGGGGGCTAATTTTTGAGCGCCCTAAATTATGATCTTAAAATCATTTCCTGATTTCGTCTCGGGGTATGATATTTCTGGCCAAGTATGCCATATTGCCATATTTGTTAAAATCGGCCCAGTTAGGTGTCTGCACAGACAGACGACAGACATTTTTAAACACCGCCTTTTTGGACTTCAAAAAGGCGGGGAGGGGGGGGGGGGAAAGGGAACTCAAAAAATGTAAATTCCTCAAAATATTAAAACTGAATTTTCCCGCCATAACACTACTTTCTTTTTATTCGAGAAAGTAAAAAAAAAAAATCGGGTACGTGGTACCTCGGAACTTTTCCTCAATTCAGAGGCCACTAAAGTGGCCTCTCACTCAAGTAGAGGGACCAGCATTGGACGTGGTCAGTACATGGATGGGTGACCATTCTTCTTCTTTCTTTTTTTTTTTATTCTTTAAAAAGCAACATATTTTTAATAGGGTAAGTGACCCGAATGGGCCCCCTTTTTTGGTTTTGGTGTAACTCAGGATTTAAATAAATAAACAAAACAGTTGATGTGACAAAACAATTAATTATATATTGTAATTCAATGGCAAATGTTTCAAAATAATTAAAAATGTATATTTCTTTAAAAAAAAAAAAAATGTTTTCTAAAAAAAGTCAAAATTTTGAGATTTACAAAAGTGGTCCTAATATGAGACCCTCTGTTTAAAACATTTGCATGATTTTTAAACCAATGTTTTACACTTTCCTCTCATTAATGGCAGTATTTGCATTAATACATACATCTGAAAAACAAAAATCAGGCATGATTTGGTAATATAAAAGAAACTGTGCCTAATATGAGAACCTGCCTATGTTAGGCCCGTGATGGGTCTCATATTAGGAACAACCACGTTTATATATTCTAGAACAAGTTTGTGAGGTTAGGATTGGTATAAACTTAAAAAGTGAAATACATGTCTTCACCTTGTCTAAATAGCTATCATTATATTATGAATAGATTTTAAGTTAATCTTTCCTTGATGTTTTAAACAAGCTTTCTGTGATGTTCTTAATAAATTTTAATAAGGAGTATAATAAAATAAAATTCACAGAAACTCTCTTCTCGACGGTAGGCGTCCAACTAACTCCGTGACTACTGATAGCCATAAACACTATCGTTTTTCGTTTTACTTGCCAGGCTGTAGCACATACCAGCCTCTTTAAGGCGGGGTCTCATATTAGGCACGGGTCTCATATTTGGAGCACTAACCCTACCTATATTTTATTTAATTATTTGAAGTTTGGCGGTATTTTGACAGATGTAAACAAACTTTGACGTCATCAAAATTATCGCACTAATAAATAATTTTCACTTATAAATTTTAAACTAATTAATAGAATTTCATCGGGTTTTTTTATATTTGTTCCTTAATTTTTTCCGGTTCCAACGATATGCAATAAGTCAAAAACCTATATGTAATATCAGTATTATTAACCGTCAAAGTATAAAATTCAAAAATTTATAACTTCAAAATGGCGGCCAATATCAAAATGAAATTTGGCGGGCTTGTTTGTCATACAGAGAGGTACATTCGTGCCAAATTTCAACTCGATCAGGACCATTTTCGATTTATTACGATTTTTTAAATTTTTGCTGACTAAGCAAACTGGGTTCAAGATGGCGGAAAAAGTTGATTTTCCGGGCGGCACAACTACAGGTTAGGTCTGATTTTTCTGCCAAGTTTCAACTCTCTTGGTTAAATACCTTGGGCGCTACGATGATAACACACATACATACGTCATGCTGAAAACCACTCAGGAGGTCTTAAAAACACCTAAAACAATACTTTTCCTACTATTAGTAGTGAGGAAAAGTAAAAATACAACAAAAATGTGTATAAATAATTTGATTAAAGTTATAAAACAAACAACAAGTACTCACATCTGCATCTGTTTACATGACATTATTTTCAATGCTTATGTCAGTAAAGCACTCACCTGAAACAGACAAAATAAAAATAAATAAATAAATAATACATCATTTATTAATTAATTCGTTATTAATGTTATTTGTTGCGTTATGGATAAGTTTTTTTGTTAAAACCGGATTTGTACTTCCAAATAATTAATTGAATTGTCACCACAAATACATAATTGTTAAAAGTTTCAGCTTACTAATTTCTAGGTAGTCGGGAAGTGCGCTAAATGTTTTACAAAACTCTTTTTATTATATATACTATTATATTACTCTTTTTATTTATATATACATCTTTTAAGAGCCCTCTACAGCTTAAGCCATATGAGAGGCGCTCTTGTGTATATAATGCTCTTTAAAAAAAAACATGAAACTTTGTTATTTTAACCTCAATAAAAAATATGAAGTAAAATCGTGTTATAAAATAGAGCATAACTTCTGTCGTGATTGATTATGGGCTTATTAGATACATGCCTACCACGTGTCAAGAAATTCCTAATAAATAAGATAATAAAAACACGTTCCAGTTATACATATTTAGTAGCATAATCGATCAAGAATCGTTTTCTGCATTATTAAAAAAAAATCTTTAATAAACCGTTTAAGAAGTATAATATAAAGATAAGAAAAAAAGATAACAAACAAATGCAAACAATTAACTGCATTGTTTATATTAACAAGAAGCTAAAGAAGAAATTACCAAAGAAAAAAAATTGGAATGTAAATCAAGAAATAATTTTACACTGCATACTTAATTTCTACGGATAATATAAAAAAAGTTTAATTGGTAACAACATTGTTTACTGACTTCATACAATGTAGTAATGCATTGGGAAACAATGGGAACGAAGTTCTCACAAGAGAATTAAACAGTTCCGAGTGTAAAAAATAGAAATAAAATGATTAAAAAGGTAATGCAGGTAACAGCGGTATGATTGATAAATGTGAATGAACAATAAAGATGTGGTTGATCTCCTTTAAACTAAGGTTAGTTATATTTCTACAGACATTTTGTAGATTTCAGTGTAGCTGAATAGAACTAAAAGGGAGAGAGTTATAAGTTAATTTATGATAAATGATTAAAAGGGGTTCAGATGATCAGTATTAAGGGGGAAAGGTTGGTACTTGTTTAGATTGTTACTCCCCTATGCGTTTTTAGAATAGAAAACGACTTTAACTAAATAACTCTGACGACAAAGGAATTTATCACACTTACGTTTTTATAAGGAGATTAACAGTCTAAAGAAGAACATTCCGTGCACGTTCTTTAGATTGATACTTCTCTCTGTTTTCTTTATAAGGTGAGTAACAATCTAAAGAACTCCGAAAGGGTAAACTCCATTGGCCAAGGTTAATGAAAAATTTGGATGGTAGGTCATAATTATCCTATTGTTGGTCCCAATTGAGTTTACATACACCCATTTGTTTCTCTTCCACATGTGCACAAACATACGAGTACATTTATTTACGCCTATATCTTTCAAAGTACTCATCAGATTTTTATGAAATTTGAAAGGTTTGTTAAAAGTAGCCCACACCTAGATTAATTTCAACCGTCAGTGCTCTTTAAATTTTGATAAGGTAATACGTTAATTCATGAAAAAAAAATCAATATATAATTTTGACAGATTCACAACGGTGGGAAAATTAAATAAATTTGATGGTAAAACTGAAGAATACGGGGCTGTGAGGGGAAGAGGTTAGATACGTGTGCAGGCCTTAACTAGAATTATTATTTTGACAAAGGGATATTAACTCTCCTATGTACATAATATTATGCACATATAATCACTCAAATATATAAATAATACAAATGTACTGTTTGACAAAGGGATAACTAGGACATAACTAGGTTGTAAAAGCATAAAATCATTAAAGCACACGAAATAGGACTCGAGGAAGCTAGGTGCCACAGAAATTGGTACACTATTTTATAATAATAAACATTAAAAAAATAAAAATAAATAAAAAAAGACATTATTTTGATCAAAGCATAGCAAAATTCATCAAATCCTTAAGATGCTCTATTAGTGGCGGAAAATCATTGTGTATTCTTATATACAATGCAATTTCTTAATTAAAGACACCTTATCGCAATTGAATAATAACAGAATTTATTTTGAGGTAGGAACAGAGAAGGAAGTACAAGTTCGGAACAGGTTCACTTCTATTTTTTGTTTTCACTCCCTTTCCTTTTCCGGTTGGAAAAACAATTATTACAATAAGTCGTGTCGGCTTTCTATCGATCTAGAAACTATTTCTTGTGGTTGGAGGTTTGAACGTAATTTGCGGTCGAAAGTGTAGGCAAAGAAACAACAAGACAGGTGCCTGAGAAAACCACAAGATTTCCACCTTCGGAATATAAAGAATAGCAAACATAATATTAACTTTGAAACCTTATACAACAGGAGATAACTTATGAGCTTTGAACTTTAAGTCTTTAACTCAGAGACTTTATATACTTTCTTAAAGATGAAATTCAAATCTGAAGAATCTCTAGCGAGTATGAAACATTTTGTGAAAGCTAAATAAATACATATATAAAAAATGGTTTAAATTACCACTTAAAACAATAATGGTATCATGTTACATCAATAAGCATAACAAGTATTAAATGCACTGTTGACATTGTGAGTAAATTAGAAGGCTTGGTAAAAGAAGAGGCTCTTCTTCCTTGGCATGCTTGCCAAGGAAGAAGTTATCAAAATATTATGTAAGTGGTTTATAATTGGTCAACCATCTAAGGACGCTGAACCTTTAAGTGGAATGAACAATATCTAAATGCGAGAAATTGACAAAAATTAGACGATTCAAAAAAATTCAAATCATTTTCAATTTTAATTAAAAGATTTCAATGTAGTCTGATTTTCTAGCCAGTAAGCTTGAGAATGACCCAAAGAGAGGTCGAAACATCGCTACATAGCGTATTATTTTTCCTAAAGGCCAAACAGCAATTAAATAGTGTGTTTGTTTATTGCTACATAAAGTCATAAAGTTTGAGGAAAGCAACTGATAGCCCAGGCAAAGACAGATAAATAAACGCGCGCAGGTCATTTTGTGTAAACATCGATTTTTCTTTAGAGGAATTAGCGTGTTTGCTTTTTGCTACAAAATGTCCCAACGGTTGAGGAAAACAGCTGATAGCCTAGGCCTAGGCGAAGGCAGATAAATAAACACGCGCAGGTCATTTTGGGTAAACATAGATTTTTCTTCAGAGGAAGTAGAGTGTTTTTTTATTGCCACAGATATCCCCAAAGCTTGAGGAAAACCGCTGATAGCCTAGGCGAAGGCAGATAAACAAACGCGCGCAGAGCAGGTAATTTTTTTTAAAAATATATACTTCTCTGTATGGAAAATATCAGCACTTGTTCGGGCCTCACTTAACTTCAGCACAACTTTCATCTACAAGATATTGCCGAAGAGCACTTAACACTTAACTAAAATATTCCAATTAGAATGATAATTTTTTTCCTTTTGTTTTATCCAATATTGAAGGATTAAGATATTAAGTTTATAAAGATGAGTTTTTCCCATATATTACTATACAATATAATCATGTAATCCCAAGAAGAAAGATAAAAATACAGCGATAAATAAGTATTATATATAACTAGTTTAACATGCGATTGTCTATAAAAGAACATAACTCATAAGAATATACATGTTTATATTAGCGTCTGATAAATCTCAGTTGAACAAGACAAATTAAGAACAGCGAGAAAATTTAATTTGTTACGGGAAATGTATTAAGATAGACACACGAAGAATATGCTAAGAAAAAGGCACGCGTGAACGAGGATAACGTTTTTCGAATTTTTCTCTTTTTAACTCATTTGCAAAAAAAAGAGCGAAGATTTTGAAATAAAAAAGAGACTTTGAAGTATAATGGATATTTTTAAATGGATTCTTCTTTAAAAGATGCGTAAGAAAGACTTGTGTTATTTTTTTTTTAAAAAAGTAAGGTAGCCTGACCAGAAGAGTTAGTTATCAGGGCGTAACGCGATGGAACGGCGGCCAGGTTAGCTCCAGTTCTCACAAAAGAGTGGGCGTTGGTCATCTTCCATCTACGAGTACCTACATCAGACTTGTTAGAACCCCTAAAGCCATCGATACCTTATAAACCACGAGAAGAGAGTGTAATGCACCCCGCATCTACACTATCATGTTACTTAATTTCCTCCTTTCGTACATATACGGTAGAGCTAAACAAACCGTCGATTCTGGATTAATAAGAAACCTTCCGCCGCTTATAATAGACATGTTTCAAAACAAAACGAATCAAATGTTATACAAAAAGGAAACTTGTTATGATATTTCATCAGATAATAATTCTCTTATCATCATTTAATCGAGGAGAACGAAAAAATTGACGAAGAGCATAAAATTTGCAAGATAAAAACATTTTGAGTATTTTAAGAGTAAACATTACACTTTTGACACATGGTTCATTGAAAGCTTCATCGAACACGACACTTTTTGATCTATAGGTGTTCACAAATTCTTTCATCATAGGAGGAGGGACATCCTGATGTTTTGATAAGCGAATTATCATAACGAATTAATTAACGTAACGTAAATGAACGTTTCGTAAGCTTCAATTTCATCCATCATCAGTTTACCACCACCTCTTTAACCACATTTCGTCCTTAAAACTAATATGCAATAAGTTAAATCTGGGAAATGAACACTGAAGGCAACGTTTATCACAACAATCATAAGAGGGACATCCCCCANAAGAGCATAAAATTTGCAAGATAAAAACATTTTGAGTATTTTAAGAGTAAACATTACACTTTTGACACATGGTTCATTGAAAGCTTCATCGAACACGACACTTTTTGATCTATAGGTGTTCACAAATTCTTTCATCATAGGAGGAAAGACATCCTGATGTTTTGATAAGCGAATAAAAGTGGTAAACGTAACGTAAATGAACGTCTCATAAGCTGAGATTTCTTCCATCATCAGTTTACCACTTCTTTAACCACATTTGGTCCTTAAAACTAATATGCAATAAGTCACATCTAGGAAGTGACCCGAAAACTTGTGATCCACATCTGGTGCGTTCACGAATTCTTACATCATAGAAGGGACATCTCCATGTTTTGATAAAGGAATAAAAGTAGTAAATTAACGTTTCGTTAGCTTCAATTTCATCCATCATCAGTTTACCACCACCTCTTTAACCACATTTCGTCCTTAAAACTAATATGCAATAAGTTAAATCTGGGAAATGAACACTGAAGGCAACGTTTATCACAACAATCATAAGAGGGACATCCCCCAGTTTTGATAGTTTCGTAAGTAATTACTTTCTCCATCATCAGTTAACCATTAACTACCTCTTGTGGAAAACCTGTAACCACAGTTCGTCCTTACAACGAATGTTTATAGGTAACTCTTGTCGAAACATTTTAACCACGTTTCGTTCATAGAATGAATATGTAGGGTTTTATTATAATAATAAATTAATAGAATAAGTTAAGTTTATTTTGTTAATTGAACCCTACACTATACACTTTTTAATTTAAAGGCCACGATTATACATCATAAAAGAGACAATCTTAAGATCATTATAGAAATATAGTCAATCTTAATATGTGATCGTGGTCACTAAAAAGAGGATTTACTGTAAATTTATTTTCGTCCATAAAACATTTAGCTTTGATGTTACAAGATTTAAAATCAGATTTTTTTGTTTCTACTTAACTAGATTGTATATTCGAAGCTTAGAATAACGGACTCGGTATATTAATAGTTCCNAGCTTCAATTTCATCCATCATCAGTTTACCACCACCTCTTTAACCACATTTCGTCCTTAAAACTAATATGCAATAAGTTAAATCTGGGAAATGAACACTGAAGGCAACGTTTATCACAACAATCATAAGAGGGACATCCCCCAGTTTTGATAGTTTCGTAAGTAATTACTTTCTCCATCATCAGTTAACCATTAACTACCTCTTGTGGAAAACCTGTAACCACAGTTCGTCCTTACAACGAATGTTTATAGGTAACTCTTGTCGAAACATTTTAACCACGTTTCGTTCATAGAATGAATATATAGGATTTTATTATAATAATAAATGAATAGAATAAGTTAAGTTTATTTTGTTAATTGAACCCTACACTATACACTTTTTAATTTAAAGGCCACGATTATATACCATAAAAGAGACAATCTTAAGATCATTATAGAAATATAGTCAATCTTAATATGTGATCGTGGTCACTAAAAAGAGGATTTACTGTAAATTTATTTTCGTCCATAAAACATTTAGCTTTGATGTTACAAGATTTAATATAAGATTTTTTTGTTTCTACTTAACTAGATTGTATATTCGAAGCTTAGAATAACGGACTCGGTATATTAATTGTTCTATTAAATTAGCAACGTGACTAGTTAATGGTCACACCTGAAGAACAGTTAAAGATGTAGTCAGGTGTGTCGAGTCGAAGCTAAGATCTGTGTAATCCAGAATCTCTTGATATTCTGACCTTGCTGCAATATAGTGGATATGGAAACCTGCCCACTAACCAGAACCGGTATCAACAGACTCTAAACTTCCAACTAGTACAGCTCACGCCATCTATCTGCACTGAGCATCAACTAAAAACTAACCGCCATTTTATTCATCGGAGCGAAAAAAAATACAAAACAAAACATTAATATAACTTCATTCATTGACTATTAAAATAACTACGAACACAACTTGAATTTTTATGAAGTTTATGTTTTTCTATTTATTATACGTTTATTTAAATACAAAAGAATTTAATAAGAACATCAGTTAAATATTATGAAAATGTTTCATAGCCTAGCAAATTAAAATGATAAAATACCATTTATTGTCAAACAAAAATAAACTGATGAGTGAATTATTGTTGCCAATAAATTGATTAGTTTATTACCACAGACAATAAACTTATAAGTTTATGGTAAAATAAAAATAAACTGGTGAGTTTATTGTCAAATAACGTTAAACTGATGAGCATATTTTCATACAACGATAAACTGAAGAGTTTATTGTCGAACAACAATAAACTAGTGAATTAATTGTCAAATAAGGTTAAACTGATGAGCATATTTTCATACAACGATAAACTGAAGAGTTATTGTCGAACAACAATAAACTAGTGAATTAATTGTCAAATAAGGTTAAACTGATGAGTATATTTTCATACAACGATAAACTGAAGAGTTATTGTCGAACAACAATAAACTAGTGAATCAATCGTCAAATAAGGTTAAACTGATGAGCATATTTTCATACAACGATGAACTGAAGAATTATTGTCGAATAACAATAAACTAGAGAATTAATTGTCAAATAACGTTAAACTGATGTGGATATTTTCATACAACGATAAACTGAAGAGTTATTGTCGAACAGCAATAAACTGGTGAAATAATTGTCAAAAAAATTAAACTAATTTTCATACAACGATATACTGAAGAGTTTATTTTCAAATAACAATAAAGTAATGAGTTCATGGTTTAATAACAATAAACTGACTAGCTTATTTTGAAATAACAATAAACTGATAAGTTTATACTCATGCAACAATAAATTGATCAGTATATTACCAAACAAATAAATTTATTTTTTATTTGCATATATAATAAACTGAGGAGTTAATTACTAAAGACAGTAAATTGATTATGCATACTTTATTTTCATACTATAAAATTAACTGAGGAGTTAATTGTCAAACAACAATTTATTGAAGACAATAAATTGGTCATGTTGATTGTCAAAACACTGATAAATTTGACAATTATAATAATTGATAAACGATAAATTTTAGAGTTTGCCAATAATATAATGATTGACTCAAATTAAGAGCTTAGATATGGGGCAGTAGTTTTATTGTCATTAAATGAAAATTTTAATACACACACGGAAATGAAGTTTTATTCCAAAAGAAAAAATATATATTTTTGAACTTAGTTTCTAAGTATAGAAATAAAATTATTGTTAAGATACATGTTTTAAGAATTTTTCTAATTAGGGGAAGTCTAATAAAATGTTAAGCTCGTGCATACCTAGGATTAAAAATAAATAAATACATTTTTATGTAATGTACGAAATACGTTTCTAAATTTTAGTTTTATTAAAGAATGTGAAAGTAAAAGTCTAAAATATAATATAAAACTCTTGTAAAATTTGAATTTTACACTGTTAGTTAACATTTTCAAAATTTAGGTTTCTTTCAATTTTTTTTTATAACAAAAAATGTTTAAAAAATTTACACAGAAAGTTTGACTTATAAATAGTTGAATTTCTTAATAAAATATACAACGAAACAAAGGTTTCTCTTCTATAACACTTGTTTGCTGATTTATACCTTGGATTTATTCTGATCAATTTTAAAAAGTCCTGGAAAGTTATAAATACCAAAAAAAAAAAACGATTTCCAATAAATAACATCAGAAATATTATAATTAATGAAGTAGCCAAGGTCTAAATGGACAGGGGAGAAGGTCGAAAGAAAAAAAAATTCCTAAGCTCGCCGAACCAGGTTTACTTTTTTTTTCTTCAATAAGAATTATGTGATCAAAACGCTACATAGCGGTGAGTAGCTGAAAATCTGGGCCAAACAGTGAAACCTTAGCCTCAGGTTATAATAACCTTCTCTTTCTCTTTTATACTGCCTCTTCAAATATTAAACTTAAAGAGAGACTTGGGATCAGATGGAATCCGCTCTCACTTGACTTTAACTTACATTCAGGACCTGTAAACCTGATCTGAGTTCATTCCACTCTCATAACCCCCCAATCAATTTATACAATTCATTTTCATTCATCATTCATTTTTTTTTGTTACAAAAACAACAATAGTCAATGACGAAAAAGGTACATTCTATCCTTCCTAATAATTACTAGCTTCTAGGATCCATAGCAACAAAACAATAATTCAATTTGCTGTAAATGAAAAAGCATACAAAAAGTATACAAGAGTCGGCATCTTTCAAAAACAACAAATAAACAAAAGAAAACGAGAGAAATATTGTATAAAGACAATAAAACAAACATGAAAGAAGAGGATTAACGGGTAAAAGTGAATTCTACGGTGCTGTTAACAGAATCGAAGTACAAAATTATATTTTTTCCCCTAGAATTTTCAATGGGCGCTTCGCGCTGCTCTGCTCATTTTCTGAAGAAAAACAACCGTGCTGCATATAGACCAGGAGAAGTCCAAATCGAAGAACTAAATTAATTAAGTTTCGAAGGCATCGTACAAATCACTCGATTGATGTTACGTAAATCGAACCTTAAAATAAATTAAGGTTTCAATGGCATCGTACAATTCACTCGATTGATGTTACGGAAATCGAACCTTAAATTAATTAAGTTTCGAAGGCATCGTACAATTCACTCGATTGATGTTACGGAAATCGAACCTTAAAATAAATTAAGGTTTCAATGGCATCGTACAATTCACTCGATTGATGTTACGGAAATCGAACCTTAAATTAATTAAGGTTTCAATGGCATCGTACAATTCACTCGATTGATGTTACGGTTTACAATCATATAACATGAAATACGTTGTAGACTCAAGGAAAAAAGTATTGAATGAAAAGACGAGATGATTGTTAAATATACAAGGATCAAGATTATTAATGAAGGAGAACAAATAAGTAATAAAGAAAAGTGATTTTAGACAAAAACAATTTGATATTATTAATTAAAAATTAATAAACAGGCAACAATTTATTAAAGGGATCTTAAGCCTGGTTACATTTAACGACTTATAATACGCAGATCAGGTGTTTTGTTAAAATTAGTTTAACATTTATCTAAATTATTAATTTATTTTTTGTCGTTTGTCAGTTCTATAATAATTATATACCATATATGTACACTTATTCTGACTGCATTTAATTTTAATTATCTTCATAAATAATGTAAATATATTCTATACATTCTTATTTTTAGGACTAGGAGATACGCTGTGTACATGACCACACCCAAAATACAAAATACATTTAATAACTCATAGTACATAATAGAACTGATACTAATAATCATTATCTAATTAGAATCATACAAAACAATTATTGCAGTTCTTACATATGATAACACTACAAAACATATAAGCTTTGCGGTTTTAGTTTAATTGTGAATCCAATGGTTTTACATCGCAACCTTATACTCTTATTATAAAAGTAGCATTTTTATACATTGTAACTGTAACCTTATATTATACCCTTTGTTTAGTATATATTGTAACTTTATTTATAATATAAAGAAAGTAGCTTATATAATACTATTTTAATACTTTTAATAATGTAACGTGAAACTCGTATTGGATAGGATCCGAGAAATTCCTTTTAACAACCCTTCATCCCCAAAACAAAAAATCGACCTTAACCTTACCCTTTATACAAGAAAAATGTTTTCTACATAACAGATTTAATTTAACACAACTAGATTAATTTAAAATATCATTAGACAAATAAAAAAATACATGTGGTGTCGCGGGACACCCGGTTAGAACGAAGTTCCTTACATTTTTCATTACATATAAATTATAAAATCACACTGCTAAGTACGTATACATTGCTAACTACTACTTATTTTCGATATTAACAAGACCAAGTGACATTTTTGACATATAACAAAATTAAATAAAACAAGTCAAGAATCAGNGTGACGGTGATTTTGGTCGTTTTTTTCGGATTCACTCCCGGGCTCCAGAACGTGCCACAAGGAACTTTGTTCCAATAATGGTTTTCTCCATTTGATGGAAAAGCATTTAAATGTCGATAAGTGGATTCAAATGCAAAAAAAATATTCATGATTCAATATTTTTTTACATGAAATGAAGAAAATGAGTTTATTTATTTCTAAAAAATTGCCAAAATAAAATTGAATAGAATTTATTACATGTGTGCTTACTTTGTGACTTGAAACCCAAGTTGATTTCATATCTAGAAACCAGTTGTATACTTCAAGGACTTCGTGAAGGGGTTCTATATACATTCCATACATTCTTTCACACCCAGACAACTTAGTCGCACTACTAGATCTGTACAAATACATTCCGAAGAGTAATCACGTAAAAGATCATTTACCATAATCAGTTAGACAGTGATTTGTGTAAGGCATTACAAGTAATTAAACTTTTTTTTTTAATTGAGTACTTTATGTATTAATTAAGGACTTAATTTTTAATTTATTTGAAAACAGATTACTCCGTAAACAAGCCACTACATTATTGTTTATAGTTAAGGTGTATTATTATACACAGGTTTATACACAGGATTATACACAGTTAAGGTGTATTATTATATTGTGTTAGTCAAGGTGTATTATTTTTTATGTCCCACGAATTCTCTATATAAAAGTTTCAATAGAACGACAATAATTTCTCTACAACGAACAAAATTTATAGAAATAAAGATAAAGACCCAACCGAAAAGCAAGATATTTTGGGAAGCCTAACTACTGGTAAGGACTGATTTTTGTACCAAATTTCAATTTCTAAGCTTAAAAATTGTGGAATTTATGCATGTCACATACAGAGGGACATACTTAGAAACAAAGATGCTTAAAACCATTTAAATCTTCTTGGACACCCAAAACAGATAATTTAATTTTTTCTCAAAATATGAAGTCTTCAGGGATGAAGGTAAAAAAATCATTACAAGTTTTTTATAACATTTTTATAAGTGGCAAATTTCCGCCCCCACCTGATCTTCAGGCCTAAATCAGTCAAATCTTCAGAGTTTAATTACAAAAGTTTGTGTCAGGAGGAGTGATTAACTTATGCTATACAACTTCTCTAGTTACTCCAAGTACTCTCTAGTAATTTTGTCGGAACCATTTTCGAGATATAATTAAGTTTTTAGGGGTAGCACCCCCAAATTTGGTACTAAAATTAATTTTTGGATTTCACCTTGGGGTATGATTTTTCTAAACATGTATGTAAAATTTCATCAAAATCGGCCCGGTAGTTCAGGCTCCAGGCATCAGAACTAACAGACGACAGACAGACATTTAAAAAAAAAACACTTTTTTGGTCTCAGGGGACCGGGGACCTCGAAATTTAGCGCCATCACAATACTTTCTCTTTATATGAAAAAGTAAAAATTAATTACAGTTTTTAATCAAAATAAGATCAACACAAACAATTTATTGTTACCATAATATCTTTGGACGCTGGGGTCATAAAACACGTAAATCTTTGCTCGCTTTTCACGCAAATGAAACTTCTTAAATTTCTAGGGATCATGACTTGTAGAGACTATTCTTTGCTTAACTAACTAAAACAAACTACTAATAAACTAACTAAAAATAAACAATTCTTCTAGTGTTGAATTCTCATTGGTCGATTGCCTAAAATCTCATCAGCATGGAAACAGAAAGTAAAAGGAACACAAACAAAGTAATCGATTGACAAACAAAAAAGACTTGACCTCGACTCTTCTATCGATAAGAGACACAATCGATTCTCCAAAAAAAAACAAAGAAAAGACCGTTGCGAAGTACTAAAGGTGATTCACGGAGATGTAAAAGATGTTTGGAGGAGACGTATCTTAGAGCTTATAGTCTGTTAGCTGAGGGTTGTTCCTCCCACGGCATGGAGCTAAGAGAACAAGATAACGCTGCTTCATTCCCTTATAGCCCGACAATAATAAAACCTAGGAACCAAGTCTCACGGCCTCACAATGGAGCCGAGAAGGTCCAGCATCTAACGCTAGACTATGAAACATCGCAACTCACCCTCCACCTTTAATAACAAACCATCACAACATCTTTTATTTTGGATAAAAGATTCCATGGTAAAAAAAAAAAAAAAAAAAAAAAAAAAAAAAAAAAAAAAAAAAAAAAAAAAAAA
>KZ651065.1:977881-996636 GCA_001010745.2 Gerris buenoi
GGTTCGCAAAAATTGAGCGACAGACAGACCGACACGGAACTAGAAATGTTCCCTAATGTCTGAACGGATTTGCGTCTCGGAATTCTAAGTTTGTGGTAAATGATCATTTTTTTTTTTTTTTTAAGCGAAAATAATAATTAATAATTAATTTATAAAAACAATAATTATATTCAAATCAATATTATAAAGTCATGGATAAAGTAACAAATTTTAAACCAAATAAAGATACATTCAAAAGTTTTCAAGGAAGTAAAGAAAACAATCCAGTTTACTTAAAGTAGATAATAATGCACTACTAGACGTGTTAATCTATTAGTCCGCTTAATTAACGTAACCATGTATTAAATAATTACTTAACACGGCAGGTAATTCATTATCATTTCATTGCAGTCATTAACGGTGCAATGTAAGCTGCTTCTGTAATTTACCGTTATGGATAGTAGTACTACAAAAGATTAGTGCATATCGGTTTGTCCAAAAGAAATTACCGTAGTTTTTAGTGTCTTTGAACCTTAATATACCATTAGTGGTCGATGATAGTAAAAACTTAAGAAACAATAGTTATTTTTCAGGGTTACCTTCTAACCTAAATATTATCATTAACATGGAATATTATAAAATAAACACAAGAGAGTTGCAATGTGACAGAGTTAGAACCTGAATTGTTAATGCGTACTGGAAGCGAGCTGGGCCCATAACCTCTTGGAAAGACGAAATTTGAAATAGAATATAATTCGGCTAGGGCTAGAGTATATCATTAACACAGCAGAGGTACTCATGATATTAAGTTTAACGCACTAAACTGTGTTAATTCAGTTAAGTTCCTTAAATGCTACTTCATTTGTACTAAATAACTAGTTATTCCCCTTTTTACATTTAACTCGGCTTTCAGTCAGTCAAAAGAAGTTTTACAGATGTTATAACGGTTTGAGATCATTAAGGTTGGAAAATAGATTAGAAAAATATATTTCTTCCACCATTGTTGAGATTGGGAAGCTATTTTGCATTTTCAATTTAAAATAAAACTGTGCACTACCTATTTATTTCTAAATGGAATAAAATATCTATCTATCAAATAATTATAATGAATTGCAAATAAACACAAAATAAATTTGAAAAAGAAGCGTAACTTAGCATTTGTTAGGTAGGTAATCTAATTAAAATTGTCAAATGGTGCACGCGCAAGCCACTGTAAGCGCGTCCTGCTTAAAATTTAACTTATAACTCGTTTCTGGTGAAGGTCCCTCACAATCTTAAATTTTTAACATTTAATTTGTTATAATTATGACTAGAGAGGTTAATAAAAAGTAACAACAATATTATCACCACAATTTTATAAATCTTAATTAATAATTATAACCACAATGTATAAAATTGAGGAGACAATACCGTTGTGTTACTTTTTATTAACCTATCTAGTCAAAATAATTGTGAAGTGGTAACACAATCTTAGTCAAAACAACTAATAATTTAACTCGTTAAACAAAAATTATGAAAACCCCCTAAAATAAAAACAAACAAGAATCAATAATGAAAAATTAACAGAGACATGAGTGACATAAATTACAAGGCCACGTATTTAACGCATTATGTTTTAACTATTATCATTATTATTTAACTCAACATTATTTATTTCTTATTCTTCTTTTCTCCTGGACTGTTGATAGTAATATAATATGTATTTAGAATTGAACGCGGAATGATATGATACTAATTTATTTGAGTAAATAAAATGGAAAGAAAATCTACGTTTCAGGAGAATCATTGTATCCCCAAAATATGGAATACTTAAAATAAGGATGTACTTCGAAGAATATTACGACACATAATCATAATAAAGAGAAATCGATCAAAGATTTGTAAGTTGCCTAAACCAGTAAGTGACTAAGGACCAAGGTAATTCGATTCTTCAACTAACAGTGAACGGATATCCTGCAGGGGGCAAGGCAAGGCTGTAGAAAGTGCGTGAGGGGTCACCACTTAATGATGAACGAAAAATTCCTGAGTGAAAGCACTTTCGGATTTACGTCGGAACGGATCAAAACCCACGAGAAAGGGACTTCATTCAGCTGGTTCTAATGGAATTTCCGATACTTTGTAACAGACTCTTGTTTTTAACTACAGTAGATAATTGGAAGCAAGCCGGATTTAATTGATTAGAAGCTTTGTTAGTACATTCTTGTTAAACGAATGCTTAAAACGTTAATGATGCTTAGCAAGTAGATAATAAATCTATTTCAAATTAATCCTTATAAACATATAATGAAGCAAATAAATTAGACAGATTAGAATGACGCTATCTCTTCTTAAATGTCATCAAGAAATCTAGTAGAACAGAATTCCTTCTTCCAAATGTCCTAGAAACCTAAGAGAAGATAATCTTAAATCTTTTTAAAATTATTCCATAATAAACCATCAGCAAATTATCAAACAAACAAGGAAATAAATTAAACAGACTAGAATCAGGTTAACTCCTTAAATGTTATAAAACATTTAGAAGAGCAGAATTCCGTCTTCAAAATGTCCTAGAATTGTAAGAGAAGGTAATCCTAAATATTAATTTAAGCAATATTAGTAATACTATATAGATTGGTTAGGTACTTAAGAGTAATGTTACCACTTAAAGAGTCATAAAGTATGTAATAAGGAATATAGGACTTCACCCAGAGATCTATCTGATTTCGTAGGATTAAAAAATAGCATTAATGTTATCAATAAATAGCAGTAATGCTATTAATAATTATCATTAACGTTATCAATAAATATAGTATTAATGTTAACAATAAATACCATTGATGTTATAAATAAATAGCATTTATGCCATTAATAAATTCCATTGATATTATTGATAAATACCATTATTAACATTAATTATTATTGTAATAAATAAATTGCATTAGCTAGTCAGTAAAAAATCGGTAAACATTTACTTTTACTTACTTTGTTATTACTTTTATTATTACTGTTATATTTCAAAATTGAATTAATTAAATAATCGAATAAAATTAAAAAACTTTTAAACACATAAAAGCATTAACTTTTTATTAATTGAATTTATTAACTTTTGTGATACGTTTGATTTATTAGGTTTTAGTCGGAATATTACCTCAATACAAACATATATGGTTTTTTATAGATGAATATCTAAGGTGTTTTTTTTATATGAATTGAATAATTTCACATTTTTTACTTTTCTTTTTTCAAATTTTTATTTTTGTGAGACGTTTCGACCCTTGTATTTACAAGATTAAGGTCATCTTCACATCACTCTTCTTTTCTTCTGTAAANCCGAGCTTACCGAAGGTAACGGAAGCACAATTGTTCACGGAAGCAGCATTTTGTTATCACTTTTAAGAACGAAAAACTTATATGTCTCCGATTTTAAAAATTCCAAGACAGAAATCGTTTCAGACATCATTTTGGTCTCGTGTCTGTCTGTCGGTCTGTGTGTCCGCGAATTTTGAAACGTCCTAAGATAACGCTGTTTTCTGATTTATTTAGTCTACAATGATTTGGAGCACAACTTTTATTATATTACATTTACTATTGTTAAGTTACTATTTCATTTTTTTGTCAACGAAGAACAAGTGTAGTTTTACGGTGTAAAACTACACCGTAGTTTTACTTCATTTTATGACTGTATTACGATCAAATTTCACATAAGAGACTCATAAAAACGCTGTTTTGAGAGGTATTATTTTCAAAATTTTAGGACCCCCAGAATGTGCCCCCCCCCATGAAAATTAACGACAGACCGACAGGCAGACATGGAACCAAAAATGTTCCTTGATGGCAACATCCAGTGGCCCTTAGAAATCTTCAGATTCTGAAATTTGGCTCTTTATGCAATCCTCGTGAGAACCCTTGATTTAAGTACATTCGTATATCCCTAAACGTGTTACTCGTATCTAAGAGTGCAGATTAATGGGCTAAATAATACTAAAAAAAAAAATTAGGTAATGATAGGGGGAAGAATATTTTTAATTCTTAAATGCTATATACGTGTTAAGATTAATAATTACTTAATTCTTGTGCAATTCAAATATGAAAAATCGAGAAAAAAAAATCCCGAGCGTGAAATAACCAATAATATCTAATAATAAAAAAATAATTTAAGTGACGAAAGTATGAAAAATTGAGTTTGGTATTCACTCAATACTTAACAAAGTCCATTCAATAAAAGAGTGAACAAAATAAAAATAAAGGACTTTCGAACAGAAAAAGTACAATGAAAGACTTGGTTCAGAGTAAAGTGTATAAGGTACAGATATCTTAGTACAAACCCCAGTTAAGCAACTTTCATAGCCGTTACGAAAATATCTGATTCACATTACACCATGCGATTATAATCAATTCAATCTGATATTAGAGAACCGAATTAATTCTCTACTTTTGTCTGTTCAGAATTTTAATATAAAACGCTAAATAAATATATTTTTTTTATTTATTTATTTTTTTTTAAAGGGAGATTAAAATATATTTAAATTAAATAAAAAAAAATCATTATTATTCAATGACGAACAAAATAATATAGCTCTAAAGAATATTAATTTAGATAACAATGGAACAAATACAAAAATTCAACACTTTCAATGAAGTTACAAAATCTTTTGCATTTAAAATATTAAACTTTGAATATTTCTTAGAAGTTTCAGATATTCAATAAATTAAATGAAACAACTATTTAAGTCAGGGGTACTCACTACGCGGCCCTCAGTACAATATTGTGTGGCCCTCGACCGAACGTAACAGTCGCGATATTTTCCTCATTATCTTACGTTGCTAGAAAATAAATTAAGTGCCTAAGAAAGGACAATAAATAAATTGTTCAAAACTAATCCTGATTATATTTGCTTGAACCTACACAAGTGAATCAACTTTTAGTTGAATGAATTTCATTAAGAACAAAAATAGGTCCCACCTAACACATGACATCCTTCAACACCTGCTAAGAATAGCAGTGTCCTAAGAACCTGCGGACATTTATCATGGCCACCCTAAGACAGCCCACAGACAGTCTGCAGACTTTTTTGTCTCCAGTGTGCGCCCGGCCTAAGAAAACATATTTTTATTGTTTTTCATAACTATTGATTAAATTACATAGATTATTATAAATTTTAAGTAAAATTGCATAATGGCTGTTTACTGATCTATTTAATCTACAATGATTAGGAGCACAACTATTGTTAAGTTATTATTTCAATTTTTTTTAATTATAATAATACTTGTGTTCATAGTTTTGTCAACGACCTTCACCATAGGTTCACTGTATTTTGTGACAAGTGTTAAAATCAAATTTCACATAAGACAGAGATGCATGAAAACGCTGTTTTGAGAGGTCATATTTTCAAAATTTTCTGGGGGAGGACACCCGGACCCCCCTCAAAGAATGTGCCCCAAAGTATAGTAGAACTAAAAATATTCGTAAGATATAATAATTGGGTTTTGGGCTGATTCTGATACGCAGCAATTTAGATGATTGGATATAGCCCAAGAATTAAGAAAAAATATTTAATTCATAGGAAAACTCCTTTTTTATCAAATCAAATAAGATGAACATACAATACTTATTGAAAATGACAGTAAAAATAAACAACAAATTAAATTATGCACAAGTTCAGAGAAACAATTCTTAGCAATACAATACATACTCCTGTTATTTTCTCCCAATAATTTCATTAAGATAATTGGGGGTTCAGACATAATTAGAGTTCTATTACATACTCAGGGTGAAACAAATTAATTGTGCCAAACTTTGCCAGATGATTCTAAGGCTCATATGGAACAAAGACGTGTGNGTTTATGATTTTTCAGAACAAGAATGCCAAATTGCGTCAAAATCAGCCAAGTAGTTTTCTCCAGGCGTCTATACAGACGGACATTTTTTAAAAACCACTTTTTTGGACTCAAAACGTGTAAATCCATCAAAATTTTCGCGCTATCACAACACTTCTATAATATACGAGAAAGTAAAAAAATAACACTGTGTCTGAAAGCGAGAGTACTTTATTGGTATTTAACATATTTTAGACCATTTTATCATATTTTAACTAAAGTAGCTCTATTTGGTCAATAATAGGTAATGGTTTTAGTCTACAAAAATCTTCATCTGTTTTCTTAAATTAAAAATTATTAATCTCCGTAAAGAGACTATAAAATCGTTTAAATCATTATAAATAAATGACGATTTGTAAAATTATAACCTTGGGAAAAAGTAATTAAAATTAATAAAAAGTACAAAAATATATAAAATAATAATGACAAAAAATTCATATATTGTCGTTTATGCTTTAAAGAAAGACATTTTCAGCAAGTAATGTTATTTTCTTTATTCATTCTTCTTCTATTTTTATTGTCCATTCTTCTTAAAAAAAAGTTAGTTGCGAAAAGAGACCTCGAAATCCTACGAAATATTCTTACAAGAAAAAGAATAGGAGGAAGAGAGAAAAAAAATGGAGGGCACGTCATGTGGAGAGACGGGAGGAAGAAAGAAGACAATGCTGAAGTCTCTCATCGACTGATGGGCAGAAGAAGGACCCGTTAGATATACGTGCCTTGAGCGTCCGGCTTCATCAAACCTCGCAGGCCTTTTCAAACGATGCACGTTCATCTAGAGAACGTCTCTCTAACCATTCTCAAAACCTAATCGAGATGGTCTCTTCTAAGTGACAAAATACCACGAACATGCTGCATATGGCTAATAGAAAGTTGATGACAACAAAAAACAGGTTTGTCCTGAGACCTGGAGTCGGTTAATGGAATAGTCCTAGAGGATCCTTTCATTTTCAGATAACTCTGTTATTGAATTGGAGACCAAAATGGGATTTTTTTTTTGGAAATGTAAACAGATTCAGAGGACAACTTATTGAGAATAGTACATATTTTATAATATGATAGAATACTATTATTCTGTTTATTTGTCAACAACTTTCACGCGAAATAAAAGAAGAATAATGTATTTTCTTCAAGTGATCGATAAACTATATATACTTAAATAAAATTCGCCATTTTGGAACCGCGATCAGTTCGCGATTGCTTGCTGATAAAAACAAATGTTGAGATATAAAGTTCACAACATTTTTCTTGTTTTGGGGCAAAAATTTTAACTTCTACACAAAATTTCAAATCTCTAGCTACAGTAGGTCGGAAGATATATTTAAATTTTCACTGATTGTACAACCAGTGACATGAATATAAATATAAAGCTGAGTTTCACGTTTATGTGACGCTTTTAAATATCGTACCATAAAGTTCGAATATAATACAAGGAAGATTGATTTTCACTTGTATTCATTGTAGTACTATATTTCGCCGATAGAAGTTCTAAATGTTATATAAAATTATATCAGAGCTCCCTAGTGGAACAAATGGTAATCAAAATGGATATTTCACACCTGAAGATCCTTCTACTGAATCAATCAGATAAATGTAGACTGATTTTCTCCACTTCACGGCAAAACATTGAAATGTAGATATGTGGATTCAATGCCCAAAAACATCGTTAAAACAACGTTATCGATGAGTCAATGTTTTTTCATGAAATGAAGAAAATTAGCTTTTGCTTCCGAGCTTACCGAAGGTAACGGAAGCACAATTGTTCACGGAAGCAGCATTTTGTTATCACTTTTAAGAACGAAAAACTTATATGTCTCAGATTTTAAAAATTCCAAGACAGAAATCGTTTCAGACATCATTTTGGTCTCGTGTCTGTCTGTCGGTCTGTGTGTCCGCGAATTTTGAAACGTCCTAAGATAACTTGAGTAATTCTTGACCGATTTTGATGAAATTTAGTAGACATGTTCATTTTACCAATGCCCAGGACGAGATCGTTGGACAACGTTATCTGTCCAAGCGTTCACGCGTAACGCTCACGGAAACGTGAACTTCAAATTTCAAATTGGAATTTTAGGCCGGGAAGAAATCAAACTTCATCTATTCAATAAGACAAGCATTTTTTTCAAATACAATTTTTTAGAAATACCAACAGCGGCACCGCTATTTAGTGTTAAAGATCGCTAAAACTATTAATCTTTTTAGACAATAAACAATATAACAACAAGGTAATATAACAATAATGTTAATGTTAATATAACAATAAAGTATACGTGCAAGGAAGCTATGTGCCACACTAATTGGCATTCTATTTTTTTTATTAGTATATAGTAATTATCTTTGATTGATAAATCCTAAACATGTATTTAAATGATAAACGCGAGTCAAACTGAAATTAATTTTAGGTGAAACATTAAAAACATATTTAATTTTTTTAAAAGAAACTTTTGTATAATCATAAAATTACACTAAATCATTAATATCTTAACAATTAATATTTAGCACAATGCAGTAAACAGGAAGAGAAGCTAAACGATGCGGGTAATATATTACAGAATGTTCATCTATTTATCAACTAACCAGCTTTTCCGTGTATTTCATAAGGTATAACTATGAGGAAAAAATCTCCTATTTTAGATAACTTGCAATAATTCTATAAAATATTTATAGAAATAAAAAATAGAAAAGGAATATATACATATATATACACGATTACTTTGAATTTAAGCCACACTTACGATGGGGCTTAATTTTAAGCATCTATTTCAACGGTTAATTTTTTTCAAATTTTAAATATGTTAAAACTTAAGTGCAGTTTAAATTCGAAGGCAGTTTGAATTCAAAGACGTAATATTATATATTTGTTTTGTTTAAGAGAAAGTGCTCTAACCTTGTTCAACTCAGAGAGAACCAGCTGGGGAGGTAGCGTCATTATTCCGTTTTTCACTTATCCATGTTACCTGAAAACAAAAGTAAATATTTAAAATACATTATTGAAAAAAAATACATTAGAGTTTATCTGCTCTAATATTATAGGAGTATATAGAGGTAGGTTGGACATATACGAGTATATCAGAGTTCAGGGGGATGAGTGGGATAAGAATTATGGGAGAATATTAATATCAGAGTTCTATTACAGGAATACGTATCATGAGAGAATATAAATAGAGTTCTATTAGAGGAACCGTATTATGGGAGAATATAAATAGGGTTCTATTAGAGGAATTCGTATCATGGGAGAATAAAAAAAGGGTTCTATTAGAGCAATACGTATTATGGTAGAATATTAAAGTTCCATTAGAATAACACGTATTATAGGAGACTATAAATACATACCAGAGTTCTATAAGAGGAATACGTATTATGGGAGAAGATATAAACATCAAAGTTGTAATACGTATTATGGGAACATTCGCTGAGCTATCTAACGTTAACGAATATGAAAATACACTTTCATGAATAAATCACGAAATAGAAATCTGTCATCCTCAAATAAATCTCTCTTATACGTACATAGAGATACGGCATTTAAATTCAAATAAATATGTTTTTCAATTAATTTAACATTAATAATTGTATAACGAACAACGAAAATACAATGTGTTCAAAAGGTGGTTGTTTAAATTTCGGCTTCGACTTTAGGCGAGGACAAATTTGATTTGATCAATATCTATGAAACTAATTTTTTTCCCAAGTAATCGACTCACATAGTTAAATTCGCATTTAAATGGACTGCATTTTAGTCTACATCATTTAAAAAACAGTGTTGTTATAGTGCGACAGTTATTCTTATTGGACACTCAAGGAAATCGACATCTACACATGCTTGGTCTAGCTAAAAGTCCAGTGTGGGGAAGAGGATGAAACAAACCCCTTCCCACATTAGGTTTGTTCCAACCACACTTCAAACTGGTTTGAAACTGTCCGATGCGTGCGCATCGGACCACACTTGAACGTTTTTTGCAATGCACATGCGTCATGTCGTACAGTTTGAAACTAGTTTGAAGCGTGGTTGGAACAAACCTATTATCACATGCAGTCCAGTATCAACGCCAACTCTCCTGATGTGGCAAATCTTTGGCTTAGCCATTCTGCCTACTGAAGAAAAGATTGTGGTAAGACTCTCCCTGAAGGAAGTACTCAGTTTCGGTGTTACTAAACCAGGTTTGCACCTTGGACATATTTATGAGGTCTTATTTTTCATTACCGAGAACTAATTTCAAAATCCCCTCGAATAACAACATCATTGAAAAAAAAATTGTTTTTTCAAGTTTTTAAGGTACTCCAACAAATTTAAAGGAACTAAAATTAATTTTAACTTAGTGTATAATTTTTTTTTTCTGTACATTTTAACTCAGGGTATGAGTTTTTTGTACTTATGCCAAATTTATAATTTAATTAAAACCAGTAGATTAGGTTACACGCTTCTGCATAGATAACCGACAGACTTTTATTATATAATATTTATTTTGACTCAGTCAACCTTAAATCATTTAACTCTAGCAAAATTGATTTTTGCGCCATCACATTTTCTATCTGCATAATATAATTGCTAAACGAAAAAGTAAAAAATGTAATATGTATTACATAATCATTATAAAATCAATAATTAAATTTATTACTGACAGGTAAACTTGAGGTTATGGAGAAGTTAAAGTTTGATTTTATTGAAATTAAGGTTAGCCTAGATTTCATGAGTACAGTGAACATTGAACTAGTTATAAGTCACAAAACTTACGAAGAGAAAGGAGATTCTAGTTGGTTAGGCAACCCGCCAGTGCTTCAAATACAGCCAGCTCGTGCTAAACAGGCAGTATCTAACAGCCAGTTAGGGGGGTCTCGGTAATTCATGTAGGGGAGTAGTTGGCTCACATATCAATACATTTAAACAGCATCCGACTTGTTCAAAACTTAGATAGTAACCATTCAATTTTTGGACAGGGCTAACCACTTGGCGTTCACTCAGCATCGCTATATAAATAGATAGCTGCTTGAAGTGAAGTGGTGACAAACTGTTGCGTATGTCAGTTGTAAAGTTTAAACAGCTGGTGCAGTGAAACTTCATCCCCATTTCATTAACTGTTGCGTATGTCAGTTGTAAAGTTTAAACAGCTGGTGCAGTGAAACTTCATCCCCATTTCATTAACTGTTGCGTACGTCAGTTGTAAAGTTTAAACAGCTGGTGCAGTGAAACTTCATCCCCATTTCATTAACTGTTGCGTACGTCAGTTGTAAAGTTTAAACAGCTGGTGCAGTGAAACTTCATCCCCATTTCATTAACTGTTGCGTACGTCAGTTGTAAAGTTTAAACAGCTGGTGCAGTGAAACTTCATCCCCATTTCATTAACTGTTGCGTACGTCAGTTGTAAAGTTTAAACAGCTGGTGCAGTGAAACTTCATCCCCATTTCATTAACTGTTGCGTACGTCAGTTGTAAAGTTTAAACAGCTGGTGCAGTGAAACTTCATCCCCATTTCATTAACTGTTGCGTACGTCAGTNATATAATTTAGTTATAATATAACTAAATATCTTATAATATAATTTAGTTATCTTAAGTAACTAAATATCTATGATTGCCACAGAGCACATATTATGTGCTCTTTGGAAATCATAGACCCTCAATGGGCACTTAAAGCCTAGTTAAAGAAAGATGACGCATACATATAGAAATATTGTAACTAATAAAAACCAAAACAATTTTTATCAGACAAGCAGATGAATTATCATCCAAATTAAAATGTTATTGCATTTTTGAAAACTGTTTTGGTTTCAAACCGACAGCGTTTCCATGGAGAGTTTTCCAAACAATTTTTACAACAATTTTGAAAACTATTAAGTCCTAGAATAGTTATAGTAAAGTCAGGTTATCATATCTATTGCGCAAGTCTCAAATACGCTTACAATTCAATACCCGTTTCCATGCTATTTTTTCAAAACAGTTTCAATACCAAACCAAAAATTTTCTGTTGTGACCTTGAACTTAAAACATTTTGAAATCACCGTTTCCATGGGGTTTTGAATACCAAGAACTTCTTGAAATCGGTTTTTAAGACAGCTTTCAAGATCATTAGATTTAACTGAAAAATGTTCGTTTGTCAAAATGACCACAATTCTAATTTTAGTTCGTATATGTAAATATCGTATACGTAAATACAAGAGAAGATACAAGTTTATATGACTCGTATACATTGACAGATAAATAAAATAAAAGAAAGTTGATTGAAAAACATTTTTAAAAAGAAAGAATAAAATAACAAAAACAAGCAGGTAACAGAAACCAAAAAAAAAAACTAGAAACAGACTTAAGAGCTCTAAGGATTATCAGATAAGAATGGTTCTAAACCAAGAACTACAACCCTAAATAAAGTACACTCCTTAACCACATTATTGGGACGATGAACTTCCATACAAAATATAATATTACTCACTGTTAAAGGTTGTTAAACTCGATAAATACTCTAAACATTTTTTAAATAATTCAAACTCGTAAAAAGTCTGAACATTCATCATTAAAAATTCTTAACATTAAAGACTTAAACGAAGGAAAAATAGTTATATCCTTTCACTAAAACAATGATTTACTTCTCTGTTTATTTTTCCACAAAGATTCTAACTTACAAGAAACGACGACACACTGCTTAGATACTATAAACCGTAAAAGGATTTGATTAATTACATACTATAATTATAAATAACATTCTTATGTTTAATTCATCTACAACTCAAAAGGATTTGCCATTTACAGACATGCGTACACACTAATCATAAATGCTTACAGCGGATGCCGCTATTTATAATTTAACATTAGTTCTAATTTTAGCACCTATGGAGAAAAAACGCTTTTATAAAAAAAAATGTACCAAATATAATTTAAAGAAAAAGAAAAAGAATTAATGTATAATATATTTAAATTTCAATATTTTTTAAAATTTCAATTTATTTTTAACCACTTGGCAATTATGGTTATTGGTTCTTACCATATAGATAACTAATAACAAAAATAAAGACTACTCAAAAAGATAAAATAAATAAAGAATTTAAATTATTTTATCTACGATGATACGTAATATAAACATTACATCTCTGTTTAGATTCGTAGAAAGTGATTCTTTACACACCTGTATTAATTGCGCATGCGTGTCACATTGTTTTGAACAATTCCTCTTTTTTTGCACTCTAGTGACGTAAAGAAGAAGAATTATCAACTTTACACACGATTAGCGAGTTTGTTTACATTTAACATAACTAATTTGATGTTTATTTAATAAAAGTAACTGTTTGTATCGAGTTATTTTGTGAAAATCAATGAGTGATTTAAGTGATTATGAAGAATATGAGGAGNTATAATTATAAAGTACCCAATTAGTACCTGTACCTCGTACAATCAATTAGAAATCCATTTTTACGATTTTGGTAGTATTTATACTACAGAAAGATTAAATTTTAATTTAAATCAAATTATAATTATTATTAACTACAGGAAACAGACAGAGAAAAACAAGCTCCAGCGCCGGGGTTTGAACCCGAGCCTCTGTATTTCCAGTACAGTGCTCTCAATACAGAGACCCGCGGGTTCAAATCCCGGCGCTGGAGCTTGTTTTTCTCTGACTGTTTCCCGTAGTTAATAATAATTATAATTGGATTTAAATTAAAATTTAATCTTTCCTTAGTATGAATACTACCAAAATCGTAAAAAAATAGAATAATTAATATATATTCTTTTATTAAATTCTTTGCATACTATTTGTAACAAAATATATAGAAGTTATTGCGATTTATTCTTCTAAATGTATCTACAATCGTTTGTAAAATACAATTATTTTATCGTTCTAATATAATCTATTTAATTAAATATTACAGTTATTTATGCACCAAGGATGTGAATTATTAGCTCTCGACGCCCAGCCGAGGAAGATAATTATCGCGAGGGAATTATATCACTTTACTGCTGAGGTACATACAGTAGAAGTGAGAAAGTACATACAAGCTCATCTTATATTGATAATTGATAATAAACAATGTTAGCACTTTCAACAGCAGATAAATAAAAATAAAATTTTAAAACTAATCAAAATTGCAATAAAACGAAAATAGAAGGTTATTTAGGTTATTTTAAATGCAGGAGTAAACAAATCAATAATCATTAAATAAGCACAACTCACATACGAGGGCTAAAAACATTAACCATTTATTCTTTACTAGCCTTCACCCCGCGCTCTGTGCGGGGCTCATGCTAGGTATTAGTAATTTAATTGTGCTGTAGGCAAAGAGAATGGAGTGGGGGAAGGTAGAAAAGTGGTTAGGATCTAGCCTAGGCCTAGAGGGGGGTCTAGGGGAGTGGGAGAAGGTAGAAAAGGGTTGGGGGTGAAGCTAAGACAGACGACAGACACAGTTTAGACTGAGAAGTCATAGAAGAAACATTAACCTAGGTGCGTAAGTTTAATTGCCATGCCCTTCCTATTACGGCTGCTGCACCAGTAAATATTTAATAACTTTGGTTCTACTCAATATTTTTCGATGAAACCAAGCCTACAAATTGCACAACATGTATGCGCACACCTTTGAAAAAAAATTATTCGATTTCATTTAGCCTGTTTTGAGCCTATAAAGTCTGACTAAGGCGACAGACACACATACACACATAAAAGAAAAAAGTTAAGGCCGGATTCGGTTTTCGGGATGTATAAAACAAAAAAGTATCCAAAAAATGTTCAATTCTGACCAATGAACAGACAAAACTTTAAATTTATATACAATATAGATTATTTATAAAATAATTAGGTTGGCAATTCTTCTTTCTCTTCCTGGTTTTTTGAATATTTACTTGTTTATTAAACTGAAAACATAATTTTTTCTTCCTTCTGGAGATAATTATTATATATTTATGCCAACATATAATATTAATAGATTAATTACACAAGCAAACTAATGTTATGTAATACATGTAATGTATATGTAATGCAAATGTTCTACATGGGTTTATTTCTAGATCTAATTTGTCACCATCTTCAAACAGATGGTATTTAAAAAAAAAAAAAAAAAAAAAAACATGAAATGAATAGTTTATATCGAAAATAATTAAGGTTAACGAGAAAGGGCAGAGATTATAGGAAATTTGTAAATTATGTGATCTGGGACGGCGTAGGTTTGATGACAGGACGAATAAAGCAACCGGTAATAGAGCATTTATAATGGATTTTTAAGTTATTTGTTTCTTCTTTTTTTTATCGGAATTATTTATTTATTTTTAAGCCTGGTTTAGACTATCCAAGTATACTTTCTCAAGTGACTTAGATCAAATCCACTTGGTCCAATTGATTCTGGAACTTTTGAAGCATTTTTTTCACACAGTCCAAGTTTTGTAACTTTAATATAATATTATACTGTCCAAGTAATAACCTGTCAAAGTACAATGTTATTATCAAATGGCGCCATTTTTATTTAATCTAATCTCTACTTGTAACGACGTTTAAACAAGGCAAACAACTAACAAAATTATGTTCCTTTATTTCTAAGAACAATTTCAAAAAATATATTTTTGGTAAAGAATTTAATTGATTAAAAAAGTGAAAAATAACTATTACGACCTGCATTTTTTTGAAAATAACTTTTAATAATGTACACAAATCCCCGGTAAAACTGAAAGCTGTTGTCAAGCAGTTATCAAGCCACCTTAGGAAAAGAGATTAGAAAATTGGGGGGCCTCACTCCAATGTACTATATTGAGACAAAGGGATATAACCTCTAAGTGTATAAATCAAGCGAAATTGGGCTGCCAAGCGATTCTCGACTGTATCGATAACTGCAGAATAGTCAAATCTCCTCACTTTTTAAGAGAAGACTGCAACCCTTGTTTAGGTTTCGGAGATATTGTGTACTCAATAATTAATTTCAATTTAATGCTCCTATTGTTACTCGTCATCATCATAACGTCAAACACAACCATCATTGACTTGATGAAGATAAGACTTGATGAGTATACTAAGTGTCATTTAGATTGTTACTCCCTTCTGTTTTATAAAAACAGAAAAGGAGTAACAGTCTAAAGAAGTGCCAATAAACAGGTCAAATGTATGCTAGCCAGCACACAGCGAGGGTCCGTAGGCCACACTGTATTGATTAAGTGTTACCCTATTGATGGTGTTTTTTAAAATGCTAAAAAGCTAACTTTAAACTATGCTATGGGACTGATATTATCAAAACACATAAACACACTTCTGACAAAAGTATTTATTTGCCACTGAACCGAAAAACAACCATATAAAAACATCGAAAAGACATAGTTATAAAAAAATGTATTTTGTCAATAATTTTTTTTTTTTTTTTCGAAATTTCCAAAAAGTTGAATCTTTATCTTTAGCGGTATCTTTATCATTATCTTTGTCGAAAAAAAAATTATCCCTTAAGATTTTTTACCCTAATTTTTTTTTTAAGTCGCTATATTTTTAACATATGCGGGTAGGTACAAGACATATACATGCCAAATTTCGAAGTCATCGGACGAAAGGTGTAGCCGTGAGAGCAGGCGACGGACGGACGGACAGACAGACACACGCAGGAAAATATAAGGGTCCTTGGTTTTGCCTACGGACCCTAAAAAGACTACAGAATAGATGAAAAAACATTTTATGTAGAAACTTGAAACTTATTTTATGTAGAAACATTTTATCAGAGTTTATGATCACCAAATATGACATTAGATAAGTTAACATCTAATTTTACTTTCTGTCATATTAGACTCATACCTAGTATGAGTCATATATGTAGATTAAGGTACATAACATTATATCTTTGTCATTCAAACAGCCGCAATTGAATCAATTGTTAATTAGGGATTTCATTTTGCTTAACAAATAAAAATTCATAATTTCTCTTCTTTTTTTGTTTTAAATAATGAACGCGGCTTAAGACAGAGAAATTCTTTTTAGAATACGTTTAGAAATGATTCTTTTCACAATGTGATTGGAGTGAAATGTTTTGTTTGTTGATGGGTGGAGTTTTACGGCAGATTTTTACGAGTCTCTTGTGTAGAATTTCTCTTCTCTAACTCTTCACTATATGGTCTTTAAGTTAAACGTATTCACGCCTTTAAACCACTTCTATCTTTATATTTGTTCTTTTATCTATTGACCGATTTCTCTTTAGTGTTCCATAATCACGGTTATTATTTTGTCTGTTTTCTCTTTTTTTTATATATATCTTCAGCCTTGAGGGTGCGACTGGTGTTTCATTAATTTTTCTTTTTAAATATCTTCTTTTTCTATAAGAAATTCACCCCTTATGAGCTGTAATAAATCATTTTTAATTTTCCTTTGTTTTGAGACATTTTCAAACCTGTAATTAAATGTAAAAACCGTCCATATTTTAAGCGAACAATAACCTTATTCCTTGAATAGAAGATGCACGTTTTTCCCCGCTTTTGCATCGCGAGAATCGGGATAGGGATGCGTCTTATAATCAAAAGTAGCAGATCTAACAACCATTTTTCTATAAACGTTTCTATCAAGAGTTAGTGAGATTCTCGTGAATAACTAATTTAAGAACAACTGATACTTGACTAATCAATAACCAACATTCATAAATAATTGACATATAAATAATTCACGAATAGTTAATAACTAACAGCTAAGAATAATTTATGATCAAAATAATCAATAACTAGCCCACACAAGCCTTGAATAAATGGGATGATGATATGAAAAGAGTTTGTGGGGGAGCTACGAGGAAAAGGGATGCGGAAGGCAGAAGGATGTGGAGAAGAATGGGAGAAATATATGAAGGGTACTTCTTTAGATTGTTGCTCCCCTATGTATTTTTAGAATATAAATTACTCACTAATTAGTCACTAAACTCCTAAATAAATGTAATGTTTAGTAAATAAAAATAAGATATACGAGATTAAACAATATAAAATAAATAAATTAATAGTAAAAACAACCTTTTATTCCTATTCTCCTCAGCAAACCTTTTCATTTCATAACCATATCATAGGCGTGCTTGAAAAAAATAACTAGTCCACCATCTTAGGCTGTCCATCATATTGGATTTAGAATGACGTCACTTAGCAAACCAAACCATGCATTGTCCAAACTAAACGTGTAGGCAAAATTCCAATTTAATCGGTTGAGGATAACTGCTTCAAAATTCAGTTGCAAGATTTGACCCGAACACACACAAACAAATAAATAAAAGCTTGTAAAATAATACTAATCATAAAATATTAATAGAGTAATTTACATTTATTTTTTTAAAGGAACATTATAATTTAACTGATTTAAAACTTATTTTTAAAAAGAGATCAATTCTTATAAACATGAAAAAATTACATGAGGGGTGTAATTAAATTAGAATATTTTAAAACAGGCAATGTCACAAATAATCCTATCTTGAGATTTTTGTGGCTGGTGGGCACGGATCCAAACCAACGAAGGAGGCGTGTGTCCTGGCTTCGTCTTACGCAAACACCATCAAGAGTCGGAATCGACTTTGGACTTCGGAATAAAAACTTACCAAACCAGAATCTAGTTTTTGAAAAAGGAAGAGAACCGGTTGACTTAACATCGGGACCTCTCCAAAAAAAAACCTCCTAACACTCAAAGAACCCGGACAAATCTCAAAAAATATTTAAACTTTTAAAACCCAATTCAAGAGAAGAGAGAGAGAGAGAGAAAAACGGAATTTCTTTTATTAGAATAATTAGGATTGTTCTAGTTTAGTTTCAGATCGCCCTAGATCTAATTCAATTTAAATCTATAGTAATGATTAAGATTTGTATACTTAAACATTAAAGAAATAATATATGTTTTAGATTGTTAAAAGATTAGACTATATTGCTTCAAATAGTTTAAAAATTAAACTAATAATGTTTCCGATAGTTTTAAAATTTTACTTATAATGTTTTATATACAGGGTGGGCCAAAAAA
>KZ651066.1:0-15889 GCA_001010745.2 Gerris buenoi
TAGAATCCAAATATGCTATTAAAAATATACACTCCAATTTGAAATTTTGAAGTTGGGTGGCCTGGGGGCAAAATGGGTGGTTGCCCCTAGTGGGCGATTGCATGAAAAAAACTTCCCTTTGCATAGTTGAGATTCCCCAAGTTTCATTAATTTATCTCAAACTGTTCAAAAGTTAAGAGGGGGGGGGGAGACTTTTGGACCACCCTGTATAAAACTTTGCCATAGAAGGTTAAAACTTATATGGGACCAACAATGGACTAATTATGACCTACCACCCAAATATCATTAAAGTCAGACGTAGTATTTAAGATATGTTGGTTTGCAAAAATGTTGGAGAGACCGACTGATATCTTAAATGGATTTTTGTCTTGGTATTTTAATTCAGAGACATAAAATAAGTTCATTCTTCAAAACAATCACAATTTCAAGCAGCTTATACTGTTAATTCAGCAACAGATCAGCTGTTTACTATGGACAATAATTATAAGCAAAAGAACAAGTAAAAGTTTTTCAGGTAAGATAGTAACCAAGGAGTACTTATAAAATGTCATCATTAAAGAATCGAGATTTCATTGGATTCTTATAAGAGAAAAATAAAATATTGGATAAAGGCTACTGCTTACAGTGCCTGCTGTGTACATTGTGGAAAGGAATACATTGACGTACAAGGAACTTTGTGAAGAGGAATATATTAATAGAACAGCCAAACCTGGAAGGTGGGTGCTACTTAGCGAATTCACTGTTTGGGGCTTTGTGCCCTTCCCCATCAGTGCTACAGGACAGCCCTATATTGTGCCAAGGTGAAGGGTATCTCATTGAGGTTATGAATTGAAAGAGAATATTAATTTATTTTAGAATGACATTACTGTTTAAATTGATAAATAAAAAATTACAACCCTACACTAATACTCAAAAACAATATTCAGTTTTACAACATGACTATTCTTCTTCTAATAATAATAATAATAATAATAATTCCATTCATTGCCTCAAGGGCAAATCGGCCTAGGCCGTGGACCGCCTTATAGGCTTTGAGTTGGCTTAAATTTAACATGTATATTTTTCCTAGTTTATTTATTTATTTTTTTATTTATTTTTTATTTTTGTGTGTTTTTGTTCACTTTTATTCTTTAGGTAGGTAAACACTTATAAATATGTGCACCATTCTTCTCCATTCCTGCCTCATTTGAGCAGCTCTCATCCATAAGACTCCATCACATGCTTTTCTAATTTCCTGGTCCCATCTCGCTGCTGGTCTTCTTGGTGTGATCATCTCCCATCATTTGGCCATATGTCCCGTCTACTTCCATTTCCTTAATTCAATAATCTCCATAATGTCTTCCATCCTTGTTTCATTTTTAATCCATTTCTTGGTCTTTATTTCCCTCATTGTTATCTTCAGCATGCTCCTCTGCATTGACCTGACTGCTCTTCTTATTTTATTGCAATTATTGACGGTTATAGTTCACGATTCTGATCCATATGTAAGGACAGGGAGAACTCTTCTAATCCTTTTATAAAATATTAATAATCAAGGACCAATAATTTGCAACTTAGAAAATTTAAAAAAGATTTTAAATTTAATAAAATTTACACAAAACAAATTAATTAATTAAAATTAATATCAAATTTGGTAATAATGACTCAAAATGCTCGCATGCGAGTATCCACATTACAAATAAATAGATGTGAGCAGTGCTGCAATGAATCGCATAGTTATGTATGACCATGGACTGGCAAGAAGAGAATAACATTTGTATACATTTTTTGTCATGTAAGTTGAGGGAATGAAAATGAAAATTACACTTTTTTTTAAACTTATGGGTGAACGGTTAATATTTGACCCATGGTTTATATAATGTTTTTTGTAGCCCCTGAGGTGTAGAACAACCCACTTCATTTTTTCACATATAACGCCAGTCACCATGTATATCTAAACTTACATTTTCCTCAGTGGGGGTTCTTCTCTTACCTTGTTTACCGAATAGTTTAGTGTGAATTTCTTTATGGGCCTCTCAATTTTTATAGATCTATTAATATTAAAATCAGAATTACTATGCAGTTATTTTTAAGATTAAAAAAAAAGTCCTTGAGCACATTTTCATGATTAGAAGTCAAACATTGGTTTTTGTATGAGATGTATGAATTCATAGTTTGTGTAATACTGTCAGCTAAGAAATGTATTTAAATGAACATTTGTATTATTTATTTATATTTTTATAATCAATGTGTGTCTAGTATATTTACTAGTTTTAGTGTGAAATGGTGTATCATCAGCATACATTTTTGCTTTCTGTCTTACTGAGAGGGTATGTTAGCGAGATGCTGTCAAATAAAACGTAGTGGGAAAGTTTTTGCTAACGATTTGCTAAATTCATTAGCATCATCAGAGCAAGAAACAAAATATATACTACAAAAAGGTTGAGGTTGGCTCTAATTTTATAAAGGAATGAAGGGAGGTGTAGTTGAAAATCCAGAAAATAGGAAAGGGTAAGGTATGTCAGGTAGGCGGATTAGCGGTACAAGATTTATTTAGAATACTAACTATAGCTTGGAATACAGCAATAAAAAATCGGTCAGAGACAACTCAGACAAACTTTCTCGTATAAGAGTTCATAATTACTTGGGCCCAATGTTTTCCATTTATTATTTTTTGTATGTAAATTTAATTATTATTGAACATTTCATACAAATGTATCATAAAAATAACTTCTCCGGGCGGGGAATCGAACCCGGGCTTTCTCTGTCCACGTTTTTAGCTATTTTGTTGAGTCCGTATTTAAATGGACTACATTTCAGTACTATTTTTTTTAATCATAATCGTCGGAACCGTATGCCAAACATGTATGCCAAAGTTTGTCGAAATCGGCCCAGTAGTTTAGGCTCCAGGCGTCTGCACAGACAACAGACAGACATTTTCTAAAAAAAACACTTTTTTGGACTCAGGGAACCTCAAAACTTGTAAATATCAAAATCGAAATTTTGCACTATCAAAATTCTTTCTCTTTATATGAGAAAGTAAAAAAATAAAAAATTAATGAAAATAACAAATAACATTTCTTGTACTATAAATTACTAATTTATAATCTAAGCAACTGTTATAAAAATTTAATTAATAATGTCTAGTATAAGATATGTTTTTTGTTATTTTAATTATATTTCTTTTTCCATGTTTTTCATTTACCTTAGTACTTTTTTATTATAAGATTTCTAGCTATAGTTAGTATTCTAAGTAATTCTTGACTCGCTAATCCGCCTACCTGCCAAGCCTTACTCCTTCCTATTTTCTGGATTTTCAACTACTCCTCCATTCATTCCTTTATAACATGTTGTAGAGTCAACCTCGACCTTTCTGCATTATTTTTATTATGTACTTTGTTTCTTGCTCTGATGATGCTAATAAATTTAGCGAAACATTAGCAACAACTTTCACAATGTGTTTTATTTAACAGCATCTCGCTAACATACCTTCTCATTATACTTGAACTATCACAAACCATCTCAATTATTTTTTATTTTACTGTAAAATATTAATTTTTTCTCACATTGTTCTTGATGAAATATAATACCTAACTGATTATAATCTAATATTTGTATACTTATCTGGCATTTTTTTATTACTTTTATAGAAATTGTTTATACCTTTACTCAATACCTGACTGTTTGGCAAAACAGCCTATCTATAAATTAACCACACTTAACTTTCTTCCGTCATAAATCTTAAAATGTTTTATCATACCATTTTGATTTTACATGAGCTATTTGACTGAATTAAGAATAATAATCTATTCCTAGGAAAGGTGTTAAATAAATTAAAACTGTTATATTGATTCTAATTTATTATTGTGTACATAACTATAATAATATAAATTGTAATCTGGAGACAATATACATTTTGTTTCAAAGTGTTATGCCTAGTAGTATCTTCCAAACAGCATAATTCTTAAAGAAAAATCACTCGGTGCAATAAAAAAAAACTGATATCCAAAATCCGAACTCTAGTTATAATATATAAAAACAGAAATAAATGTATGTGTTACATTCTATTATGAAGTACTTAGTGATTACTTTTAACAATAAAAACTACATATTAATATTAATCAGTAAACATGGTCTGCATATTAACAATATTTAACGCAAAGCAAAATATTATTCTACATATTAACACACAATAATGAAATATACAAGGTAAAAATTGTAAAGAATAATCATTTTAAAAAAATGTACAAAGATGAAGAAAAAAATATAATCTGTAACTGGATTGTTATTTTTTTTTGGTGTTTTGAGGGGGTTATTATTTCTGTTAGTATAGAAGCATCTATACTAACAGGGGACCACAACCTTTAAAGTATTTTATTTTAAGGCTTTTTTGTCTACTGTTGTTTTTGACAATGGGAACAATGTTAGTCCAGTGGCGTAACTATGGGCACGCAGTGCGAGCGGGCCCCCGGTGCTAGGGGGGGCCCCCTTAGAGGATAATAAAATTTTATTAGCTTTGTGCTTGGAATATCATTCTTCTATAACACTGACAAGGGGCCCCCATTCAGTTCTGAGGACCTTTTTTTTTTTTNTTACTGAGAGGGTATGTTAGCGAGATGCTGTCAAATAAAACGTAGTGGGAAAGTTTTTGCTAACGATTTGCTAAATTCATTAGCATCATCAGAGCAAGAAACAAAATATATACTACAAAAAGGTTGAGGTTGGCTCTAATTTTATAAAGGAATGAAGGGAGGTGTAGTTGAAAATCCAGAAAATAGGAAAGGGTAAGGTATGTCAGGTAGGCGGATTAGCGGTACAAGATTTATTTAGAATACTAACTATAGCTTGGAATACAGCAATAAAAAATCGGTCAGAGACAACTCAGACAAACTTTCTCGTATAAGAGTTCATAATTACTTGGGCCCAATGTTTTCCATTTATTATTTTTTGTATGTAAATTTAATTATTATTGAACATTTCATACAAATGTATCATAAAAATAACTTCTCCGGGCGGGGAATCGAACCCGGGCTTTCTCTGTCCACGTTTTTAGCTATTTTGTTGAGTCCGTATTTAAATGGACTACATTTCAGTACTATTTTTTTTAATCATAATCGTCGGAACCGTATGCCAAACATGTATGCCAAAGTTTGTCGAAATCGGCCCAGTAGTTTAGGCTCCAGGCGTCTGCACAGACAACAGACAGACATTTTCTAAAAAAAACACTTTTTTGGACTCAGGGAACCTCAAAACTTGTAAATATCAAAATCGAAATTTTGCACTATCAAAATTCTTTCTCTTTATATGAGAAAGTAAAAAAATAAAAAATTAATGAAAATAACAAATAACATTTCTTGTACTATAAATTACTAATTTATAATCTAAGCAACTGTTATAAAAATTTAATTAATAATGTCTAGTATAAGATATGTTTTTTGTTATTTTAATTATATTTCTTTTTCCATGTTTTTCATTTACCTTAGTACTTTTTTATTATAAGATTTCTAGCTATAGTTAGTATTCTAAGTAATTCTTGTCTCGCTAATCCGCCTACCTGCCAAGCCTTACTCCTTCCTATTTTCTGGATTTTCAACTACTCCTCCATTCATTCCTTTATAACATGTTGTAGAGTCAACCTCGACCTTTCTGCATTATTTTTATTATGTACTTTGTTTCTTGCTCTGATGATGCTAATAAATTTAGCGAAACATTAGCAACAACTTTCACAATGTGTTTTATTTAACAGCATCTCGCTAACATACCTTCTCATTATACTTGAACTATCACAAACCATCTCAATTATTTTTTATTTTACTGTAAAATATAAAGTTTTGCTCACATTGTTCTTGATGAAATATAATACCTAACTGATTATAATCTAATATTTGTATACTTATCTGGCATTTTTTTATTACTTTTATAGAAATTGTTTATACCTTTACTCAATACCTGACTGTTTGGCAAAACAGCCTATCTATAAATTAACCACACTTAACTTTCTTCCGTCATAAATCTTAAAATGTTTTATCATACCATTTTGATTTTACATGAGCTATTTGACTGAATTAAGAATAATAATCTATTCCTAGGAAAGGTGTTAAATAAATTAAAACTGTTATATTGATTCTAATTTATTATTGTGTACATAACTATAATAATATAAATTGTAATCTGGAGACAATATACATTTTGTTTCAAAGTGTTATGCCTAGTAGTATCTTCCAAACAGCATAATTCTTAAAGAAAAATCACTCGGTGCAATAAAAAAAAACTGATATCCAAAATCCGAACTCTAGTTATAATATATAAAAACAGAAATAAATGTATGTGTTACATTCTATTATGAAGTACTTAGTGATTACTTTTAACAATAAAAACTACATATTAATATTAATCAGTAAACATGGTCTGCATATTAACAATATTTAACGCAAAGCAAAATATTATTCTACATATTAACACACAATAATGAAATATACAAGGTAAAAATTGTAAAGAATAATCATTTTAAAAAAATGTACAAAGATGAAGAAAAAAATATAATCTGTAACTGGATTGTTATTTTTTTTTGGTGTTTTGAGGGGGTTATTATTTCTGTTAGTATAGAAGCATCTATACTAACAGGGGACCACAACCTTTAAAGTATTTTATTTTAAGGCTTTTTTGTCTACTGTTGTTTTTGACAATGGGAACAATGTTAGTCCAGTGGCGTAACTATGGGCACGCAGTGCGAGCGGGCCCCCGGTGCTAGGGGGGGCCCCCTTAGAGGATAATAAAATTTTATTAGCTTTGTGCTTGGAATATCATTCTTCTATAACACTGACAAGGGGCCCCCATTCAGTTCTGAGGACCTTTTTTTTTTTTTTCCTAGTCAATTTTATTTCAGCGGTGGTCCCCCAAAAGTTCTTGCGAGGGGGGGGGGCAAGAAGAGAATAACATTTGTATACATTTTTTGTCATGTAAGTTGAGGGAATGAAAATGAAAATTACACTTTTTTTAAACTTATGGGTGAACGGTTAATATTTGACCCATGGTTTATATAATGTTTTTTGTAGCCCCTGAGGTGTAGAACNTTTTGCACTATCAAAATTCTTTCTCTTTATATGAGAAAGTAAAAAAATAAAAAATTAATGAAAATAACAAATAACATTTCTTGTACTATAAATTACTAATTTATAATCTAAGCAACTGTTATAAAAATTTAATTAATAATGTCTAGTATAAGATATGTTTTTTGTTATTTTAATTATATTTCTTTTTCCATGTTTTTCATTTACCTTAGTACTTTTTTATTATAAGATTTCTAGCTATAGTTAGTATTCTAAGTAATTCTTGACTCGCTAATCCGCCTACCTGCCAAGCCTTACTCCTTCCTATTTTCTGGATTTTCAACTACTCCTCCATTCATTCCTTTATAACATGTTGTAGAGTCAACCTCGACCTTTCTGCATTATTTTTATTATGTACTTTGTTTCTTGCTCTGATGATGCTAATAAATTTAGCGAAACATTAGCAACAACTTTCACAATGTGTTTTATTTAACAGCATCTCGCTAACATACCTTCTCATTATACTTGAACTATCACAAACCATCTCAATTATTTTTTATTTTACTGTAAAATATTAATTTTTTCTCACATTGTTCTTGATGAAATATAATACCTAACTGATTATAATCTAATATTTGTATACTTATCTGGCATTTTTTTATTACTTTTATAGAAATTGTTTATACCTTTACTCAATACCTGACTGTTTGGCAAAACAGCCTATCTATAAATTAACCACACTTAACTTTCTTCCGTCATAAATCTTAAAATGTTTTATCATACCATTTTGATTTTACATGAGCTATTTGACTGAATTAAGAATAATAATCTATTCCTAGGAAAGGTGTTAAATAAATTAAAACTGTTATATTGATTCTAATTTATTATTGTGTACATAACTATAATAATATAAATTGTAATCTGGAGACAATATACATTTTGTTTCAAAGTGTTATGCCTAGTAGTATCTTCCAAACAGCATAATTCTTAAAGAAAAATCACTCGGTGCAATAAAAAAAAACTGAAATCCAAAATCCGAACTCTAGTTATAATATATAAAAACAGAAATAAATGTATGTGTTACATTCTATTATGAAGTACTTAGTGATTACTTTTAACAATAAAAACTACATATTAATATTAATCAGTAAACATGGTCTGCATATTAACAATATTTAACGCAAAGCAAAATATTATTCTACATATTAACACACAATAATGAAATATACAAGGTAAAAATTGTAAAGAATAATCATTTTAATAAAATGTACAAAGATGAAGAAAAAAATATAATCTGTAACTGGATTGTTATTTTTTTTTTGGTGTTTTGAGGGGGTTATTATTTCTGTTAGTATAGAAGCATCTATACTAACAGGGGACCACAACCTTTAAAGTATTTTATTTTAAGGCTTTTTTGTCTACTGTTGTTTTTGACAATGGGAACAATGTTAGTCCAGTGGCGTAACTATGGGCACGCAGTGCGAGCGGGCCCCCGGTGCTAGGGGGGGCCCCCTTAGAGGATAATAAAATTTTATTAGCTTTGTGCTTGGAATATCGGGTATGTTAGCGAGATGCTGTCAAATAAAACGTAGTGGGAAAGTTTTTGCTAACGATTTGCTAAATTCATTAGCATCATCAGAGCAAGAAACAAAATATATACTACAAAAAGGTTGAGGTTGGCTCTAATTTTATAAAGGAATGAAGGGAGGTGTAGTTGAAAATCCAGAAAATAGGAAAGGGTAAGGTATGTCAGGTAGGCGGATTAGCGGTACAAGATTTATTTAGAATACTAACTATAGCTTGGAATACAGCAATAAAAAATCGGTCAGAGACAACTCAGACAAACTTTCTCGTATAAGAGTTCATAATTACTTGGGCCCAATGTTTTCCATTTATTATTTTTTGTATGTAAATTTAATTATTATTGAACATTTCATACAAATGTATCATAAAAATAACTTCTCCGGGCGGGGAATCGAACCCGGGCTTTCTCTGTCCACGTTTTTAGCTATTTTGTTGAGTCCGTGTTTAAATGGACTACATTTCAGTACTATTTTTTTAAAAATGTTTAATCATAATCGTCGGAACCTTATGCCAAACATGTATGCCAAAGTTTGTCGAAATCAGCCCAGTAGTTTAGGCTCCAGGCGTCTGCACAGACGACAGACAGACATTTTCTAAAAAACCACTTTTTTGGACTCAGGGAACCTCAAAACTTGTAAATATCAAAATCGAAATTTCGCACTATCAAAATTCTTTCTCTTTATATGAGAAAGTAAAAAAATAAAAAATTAATGAAAATAACAAATAACATTTCTTGTACTATAAATTACTAATTTATAATCTAAGCAACTGTTATAAAAATTTAATTAATAATGTCTAGTATAAGATATGTTTTTTGTTATTTTAATTATATTTCTTTTTCCATGTTTTTCATTTACCTTAGTACTTTTTTATTATAAGATTTCTAGCTATAGTTAGTATTCTAAGTAATTCTTGACTCGCTAATCCGCCTACCTGCCAAGCCTTACTCCTTCCTATTTTCTGGATTTTCAACTACTCCTCCATTCATTCCTTTATAACATGTTGTAGAGTCAACCTCGACCTTTCTGCATTATTTTTATTATGTACTTTGTTTCTTGCTCTGATGATGCTAATAAATTTAGCGAAACATTAGCAACAACTTTCACAATGTGTTTTATTTAACAGCATCTCGCTAACATACCTTCTCATTATACTTGAACTATCACAAACCATCTCAATTATTTTTTATTTTACTGTAAAATATTAATTTTTTCTCACATTGTTCTTGATGAAATATAATACCTAACTGATTATAATCTAATATTTGTATACTTATCTGGCATTTTTTTATTACTTTTATAGAAATTGTTTATACCTTTACTCAATACCTGACTGTTTGGCAAAACAGCCTATCTATAAATTAACCACACTTAACTTTCTTCCGTCATAAATCTTAAAATGTTTTATCATACCATTTTGATTTTACATGAGCTATTTGACTGAATTAAGAATAATAATCTATTCCTAGGAAAGGTGTTAAATAAATTAAAACTGTTATATTGATTCTAATTTATTATTGTGTACATAACTATAATAATATAAATTGTAATCTGGAGACAATATACATTTTGTTTCAAAGTGTTATGCCTAGTAGTATCTTCCAAACAGCATAATTCTTAAAGAAAAATCACTCGGTGCAATAAAAAAAAACTGAAATCCAAAATCCGAACTCTAGTTATAATATATAAAAACAGAAATAAATGTATGTGTTACATTCTATTATGAAGTACTTAGTGATTACTTTTAACAATAAAAACTACATATTAATATTAATCAGTAAACATGGTCTGCATATTAACAATATTTAACGCAAAGCAAAATATTATTCTACATATTAACACACAATAATGAAATATACAAGGTAAAAATTGTAAAGAATAATCATTTTAAAAAAATGTACAAAGATGAAGAAAAAAATATAATCTGTAACTGGATTGTTATTTTTTTTTTGGTGTTTTGAGGGGGTTATTATTTCTGTTAGTATAGAAGCATCTATACTAACAGGGGACCACAACCTTTAAAGTATTTTATTTTAAGGCTTTTTTGTCTACTGTTGTTTTTGACAATGGGAACAATGTTAGTCCAGTGGCGTAACTATGGGCACGCAGTGCGAGCGGGCCCCCGGTGCTAGGGGGGGCCCCCTTAGAGGATAATAAAATTTTATTAGCTTTGTGCTTGGAATATCATTCTTCTATAACACTGACAAGGGGCCCCCATTCAGTTCTGAGGACCTTTTTTTTTTTTTTTCCTAGTCAATTTTATTTCAGCGGTGGTCCCCCAAAAGTTCTTGCGAGGGGGGGGGGAATGTCCTTTATTTTTATACATAGAGAAACCATGTGTCGTTATCAGTTTTTGTTTGAATTTACTACTGGCTATTTGGGTTTGTTCATTTAACTGGTATTTAGAGTGCAACCGACTATTTCATTGGTCCTAAAATAAAGTCAATTAAACTACTACTGTGGAGTTTACAAAATCACAGCACAATTAACCTTCCCTAAATAATTTTGTTTAAAATTAGGCCTGATCCTTTGACCTTGTCTTGTGTTGTATAAATTAAATTGAGCCCTTAGAGAACAGACTATTCAGGTATTAAACCTTTATTATTTGTTAAAAGAAAACTTATGTTTTCTAACTAGTTTTCCCCACTTTTGATTATTATTTTATTAGTGCTGTGGTTTTTCCTGCTTGGATGTAGAAAAATCTTAGTTCATTTGAAAAATATTTGACTTATTTCATTTCTATTAAATAGTTATTAAGTTAATCACAAAAAAAAACCTTTTAATTTATTTTAAAGCCAATTCACAAAATAGATCATTTTTAATGCTGTCAACATTTTTCTACCTTCTTTTGTTGTGAAATTTTGTTTTTATGTATCTATCATTTATCGAGTAAAAGCGCAGAAAAATGAAATCAAGTATTGAACTCTTTCTATTTAGTTTAATTTATTTAATGGAGATATCTGAAAACTGAATTAGCATTTTACAAAACTATTCCATTGGCAAGCACCCTGCATATTTGGTTATATTTTATAAACTCAATTATTAATTATTTCATTCTTTAAAATAGGTGACAGATAACTCACAATTATCATTTTAGTTTTAGCACCTTTCAGAACTTCTTCCCTCTCAGAAAAAAGGATTTACTATTTCAAACAGTGGAAAAAATAAAATAGGATTAGTTTCTGGGATAATAATATATTCACTGCTTAATGACTGTAAAACATTCCTCTATTCTTGACTGGAAATTGGAAAAGAAAAAAAAAAGAAAGTCAGATGAAAAAAGAAGTCAGCAGGATTCATTTCGGTAATGTTCTTCAGTTGATTTTTAAATTTTAGCATTGATCACACTGTTTTAAATTTAAATAAACAATTACTGTAATAATTAAATGGCTAAAATTTAGTTCTATCTTTGTTCCAGCTTGTCATGATGAGGACTATCATGGGAAAGCGTGGTATAAGCCCGGTGCATCTGCTGATAAGACTGAAGATACAAGGGAAGATTGTGAGGTAGTAATTGACTTGAAGTGCTTGGTCTTGACATCTGACTATTTGGTAGACTGGGTACGCAGTTTCCACTGCCATTGAAGAACCTGCAATAAGAGGTAACATAGAACATTAAGATAGAACATTTAAATATGTATTTATTATTATAATGTTTGCTTCCGAGCTTACCAAAGATAATGGAAGCATTTTCTTCCTCAATGAGGTTAGTATCTAAAAGTCGCTAAAGGTGATATTAAATAGAAATAATGTGTTGTTAAGTATTCACAGATAATTAATTCATACATAAGAATAAAAAGATTAAATGTGAGAGCAAGACTATGATAAGCCAGCAAGAAGATACAACTTATTTGGAAACCATTTACATAGTCACGAAGATTCCCCCAAGCAAAAAAATAATTTAAAAGATAATTAACTGACCAAATTTACATTCACAGCTAAAATAACCAAATTGAGTATCAAACTACAACTACATAAATTTTTATTAAAGCCAAAGGTTTGGAAAAAATGTATTATAGCCAAAGGTTTGGATTTTTACACCTACATTGTGTGTTCAGCTGAAAGAGCAAGGTGGGTTCTGGGTTCACAATTCACAAACACAAAGTACTTGTTAGGCCATCACATGACCGAATCTCCTCTCCTAATTTCTGATAAACTAAATCAAGATCAAAATCCAAAAGATCCCTGATTAAAAAAATATGCAGCACCCCATGCTCATAGAACCCATGTGCACGGTAATTCAGTGCACCTATTGCCAGGGATATGGTCATAGCAAGAACTGCTACCATCAGGTACCACATAAGAAGTGTCAAATGTGATAACTTTCACTTGTAGGTTTTTTATGTGGCAAACCTGTTGAAACTCATCCTCCTATTTGAATAAACTGCAAGGATCCAATGCAGCCAACCAGGGCCGGATTTCCCACTAAGTGTTGTGCTTTCGTTCGGGGAAACCTTTTTTGCATTTGCACTAGAATTGGTTGTGATCCTGACCAAAAAATGTCACGTCAGGTAACATTCAATCTATGGGGGATTGAATGTTACCTGACGTTACCTGATTACCTGAGAATTTGGAAATAAATAAATAATTCTGAAAGGTTTTTTAAAATTAAAACTAGCCCTTAGCCCAATTCCTTTATCTTAATTAGTTTTTGAGATATTGGGCATTTTTTGTAAATTTTCACGAAGGAATTTAAAAAAAGAAATAAATTGATATCTTGAGAACTATTGAGATATGGGCATATGCTTACACGACATTTTTTGTTTATTTATGACATTTTATCGTGGGTCACCCTTTAGTATAAAAAGATTTTGATCTAACGTCTTGAAACAATTTACAAAGTCAAGTACCTATTTAACCAGAAATTCACTTTTTTTTATTTTTTTTTTATTTAAAAGATTTTAATAGGTTATGTACAATGTACCTACCTTAAAATTAATCAAATTAAAACCATATAAATCATAATGTTACATAAATGTTAGGCTAAACATTATTAAGAAAACATTTTCGTATCGGTACATGAAAATCAGTTTGGCAACTGTCGATAAATGTAAGTAGGTAATTTTTTAAATGGGGGGGGGGGCGGCTTTTTAAATAGTGCCTAGGGGCGGAAAATTGTTAAATCCGGCCCTGCAGCCAACTATAAAGTGTGCTCATACCACGAACAACTCCAAAAATCTACAAAACAATCTGATGTTCGTCCAAAACTAATTACTTCTCTAAGAGTTCAGAATGCTTAACAACCTGTTTCTGATCTTTCCAACAAGCAAAGCTATTCATCTATGGATCAAGGCCCAAGGCTGTGTTCAGCAAAACAATAACAATTCAACTATGGATCAATTAATACAAATTCTTTTCTATTTTGACAATTATTTATCCTATGGTGTCTACCCTTACTCAGTGGTGGATTAGAGGGAGGGCGACCCCCCCCTTGATTATACTTGTTTTCCAACGAAATACCAAATTTCATATCAGAAATGCATTAAAGCGCTGTTTTGAGAGATAATATTTTCAAAATTTTCCGGGGAGGGACCCCCGGCCACCGCAATATCCCCCCTCCCAATAATTAACTTCTGTCGACGCCAATGCAGGGTTGCCAGGCGTCCCGGTTTTGGGTTTTGGTCATTAAATCCCGAGCTTGTCTCCCGAAATCACATTTCGGGACGGCAAAATGTCCCGGTTTTCCATGGTGACGCCGATAATGGATTATTTCGTTTAAACAAAAATCCACATATTCTGATAATTTATTTTATGAAATAATTTATAGATGCGTATAGTTTCAGCAAAAATGATTTGTTATTGCCAAGCTAAATTAACCGCATTTATTCCAATATAAATAAGTATTTGCTTTGATTTGATGGTCTTCGAATAGATATAATAAATTATTTAAATTAATTTACTTAATTTTATTTATTTTTTCTAATTATAAAATTAACATCCGTTGTCGTGGGCTATATATATAACGATAGATTATAAAACGAAAATATTAAAAATCCCCCTTTTGCTTCCGAGTTTACCGAAAGTAACGAACTGTGATAAATTTTCCTTCTCTAGAACGAACATTTTTTAGGTGATGATCAAAGGGAATGATTAGGTGCACAACTTTAATTTTGTTACAACGTATTTCTGTCTTGGAATTTTTGATATCGGAGGCATAAAATATTTTTGTCCTCCAGAACGATTACATAGCTTACCTTCGGAAACTCAGAAGCAATAAATAAAAATAATAAAACATCACTTACAAATCAACTATGGAAAACGTATTATAGGGGTATTGCTCCGAAATGGGAGTATTTTTATAATGATTGATTAAGTTTACTAATTAAATAATATGATTTTTTTAACTTTCTATTATAACAAAGTAAACCCGCCCCATAAACATTTATCCAGCAAGCAGTCCTGTTGACGTCTATTTAATTCATTTGGTCATGTGAATGAATCACGGCTTTTTCAGGGACGTTGTATTGTTGCAGCTAAAAAACGAAGGTCGGTTTAAAAAAAGTTGTTCCTGCTATAAAAAATAGACATATAAACGTTTTTTCCCAATACTACTTCAAACAGCCTTGACGTGCATTTACTAAGAATAAAAAATATTCTAATACACCAGTTTAAAAGATCATAATTTTTTAAATTAAATTTTGTCAAATTCATTGACTTCTGGTCATAATAAAACAATTAAATAGTGTGGTGTCGTGTGACACCCGGTAGAAACGAAGTTCCTTACGCTTTTCATTAAATATAAATTATAAAATCACAGTTCCAAAATAAGTAACGATTCTACCAAGAAGTCATGAACACGGGAAAAACTGAAAGCTTAGCTTCGTTTAAAGTCGGAACTTCCGAGTATTGCCGAAGTCAGTATAGTCGGGTGCTTAGAAAATACCCATTTCTAGTTTGTATGACATGCGCAGTTATGTCAAATCTCACGAATAACAACAAGAAGGTTTCCAATATGTTAGGTTTCCTGTTTTGTTTGTTTTTATACAGTACGAGTTAAATAGTCACAACTGTCCTAAACGATTTTCCTACGATCCACAAATCCACGGGATGATGCAAATACTAAGGACGCTACAAATAACGGGGTTGGAAATTAAAAGTAACAAATCATAATCAGAAATAAAGAGGAAGAATCAATAAATAATAATATAAAGATATTATCGTATAGTAGAAGTGATTTCTTATCAGGTACAGTGTTGCCTGTAGCAAAAAATATAGAAGTTATGAAAAATAAAATGATTTATAAACAAATCACAACACTGTGTTTTTTGACAGTGGTCT
>KZ651066.1:29181-49408 GCA_001010745.2 Gerris buenoi
CAATGAGTGATTTAAGTGATTATGACGAATATGAGGAGAATAATACGCTTCCCGAAATACACTAATACGCCGGTACAAAATACAACTAATGTTTTAATGTCATCTGTCATCTTTATCAAAACAGAAATACGAACTTAAATACAGGAAGTTTATTATTTTTTTCTGTATTTATTATTAAAATCCAACAATCGTAGATAAAGTACGGTACGCAACTCGTGCGAAATTTTGTATTGCTCGTGTGGTTTTACTACCCTCGCTATCGCTCGGGTGCAAACTCCACACTCGCATGCAAAATGCTACTTTCCGCACTCGACGCGTGATGTACTATTATCAATCATTGCTTGGATAGTTGTGATTATTATTTTTTTTTTTTTAATTAATTTATTATTGTAATTAGTCAGTATATTAAAAAAAATCTTTTCTTTTTTTTCCCTTACATAAATTTAGGTAAAGCTTTTTTAGCGTAAAATATTATTGTAATTAGTCAGTATATTAAAAAAAATCTTTTCTTTTTTTTCCCTTACATAAATTTAGGTGAAGCTTTTTTAGCGTAAAATATTTGTAACTGTCCTTTTCTTTCAGGGTTTACTGAAGAGGATGCCATTGCTCAACTTATGGGTCTGTACATGGGAGGAACTGAAACGACAGGCAATTCGATAAGTTATCTTCTTCACGAACTAGCCCTTCAACAGAATATACAAGATAAGGTCAGGGATGAAGTCAGAAAAGTATTGGCAGCTGAAGGAGGAATCTTTACATACGAAATTGTCAGTCAGTTAACTTACACTAACATGGTTATTAATGGTACTGCATTTGTTTATTTTTATTATATGTATAATATGTTTCTTTCATTGTATATTTGTACCTTTAGCATAATAATTTGTGAATAATTATTGCTACAAACTCACCGGTCATATTTATTACTTATTAAAAAAACTATGTAAAAACAATTGTAGAAATTCGGTAATTGAATCTGATTTCTCCATGAGAGTGCTATTGTGAAAAAATGAGTGGGAAGACATGAAAGTGTCCAAAACAGTGTAATCAATTAATCTGTTAAAACAAACAGCTGCTCCCAAGGTCCAACTCATGAAATGTTTTTACATTTTTGTTACATTTTGACTATTTTTTTATTCATTGCATATTTTGTCTTTTGTTTTTAGAATGTTTGCGAAAATACCCAATAGTTCCTGTTATAACCAGGGAATGCACTAAAGCCACTAATTTAGCAGGTATCGATATTGAAGTTGGCACTGGAATAACAGTGCCTTTAATGGCTATTCACTGGGACCCTATGTATTATCCAGAACCAGAAAAATTTAAACCCGAAAGATTTGCCGATGACAATTATAAGAATAATTTCGTTTTCCATCCATTCGGAATAGGACCACGGATGTGTGTAGGTAAGAAATTTAACTACATAACAGGACCATTCGAAACTATGATTAAAATTTAGGAATTTGAAGAATATTGCTTGTTTTAGGAATTAAGGCTTTGTTCTTTTGCTTCCGAGCTTACCGAAGGTAACGGAAGCATTGTGTTCACTTTTGTGAACGAAAAAGTTTTATGTCTCCGATTTTAAAAATTCCAAGACAGAAATCCGTTTCAGACATCAGGAAAAATTTTTGTTTCCGTGTCTGTCCGTCTGTGTGTCCACGAATCATGAAACGTGCGACGATAACTTGAGTAAATGTCGACCGATTTTGATGAAATTTGGCATACATGTTCATTTTACCAATGCCCAGGACGAGTTCGTTGGACAACGTTATCCGTTCAAGCGTTCACGCGCAACGCTTGCGTAAACGTGAACTTCAAATTTAAAATTGGAATTTTAGGTCGGGTAAAAAATCAAGCTTCATCTATTCAATGAGACAAACATTTTTTCAAATACAATTTTTTAGTAAAACCAACAGCGACACCTCTATGGTGTGTTAGAGGTTACAAAATACTGTTAATAGTTTTTAAACAATACGACAATAAAGTACTATAACGTTAATGTTAATAAATAAAGTATATGATAGGATGCGAGGAAGCTATATACACCACATTAATTGGCAGTCTATTTATTCTTGTGTCCGTGGTTTAACATATAATAATTATTATTTTATTGGCTACTTTTTTTACAGGATGGAAAATGGCGATAATTGAGATAGCATTCGCTCTCTGCGAATTACTTCCTAAGTACAGGTTTCTACCGACCAGTAAAACTGAGGACCAAATAAAATTCAATTGGAAACCCACTCTTAACCCAGAGAATGGTGTTTGGCTCAATGTTGAAAAGTTGTAAAACGTCCTTAAGGCATTTTAAAGATATTACTTTGACGTTGCTTTGTCGCAAGATAGCAAGAGTAACTCTCTGCTTACTAAGAAATCTTCACCTTCATATTGATTCGAGTTAATGGTACTTAACTGAAATAAAGAGACAGAAAGCTATACATGTATAACATATACACCTGTTTGTACATACTTTTATACATTTTTATTTATATATATAATATATGTATTACTTTTTTTTTTACTGTAATATACTTTTTTGAGATTTAACTTAGTCTAATAAAATTTAAAATAAGTTGTAAAAATGAAATAAAAGTTGCTTGACTAACAGTTTCTGAAATCAAGTTAAGGAAGTCAGTATCCGCAAAACGACTGGGCTTACAGGATTGTCCGAAAATAGCCTAATGGTTTCACTGAAATGAGGATTTCTCTTACTTGACCATGTATATACTCTTGTGAATAAAGGAATTTTTATTAATAGTGTGTGAACTACTCACTATATTGATTGTGTAGGTACTTTAAATCAAATAAATTCCAGAACACCATGTTTTGTGTTGATGACAAAACTTGGTGTTTTTGAATTTATTTGATTTAATGTATGTCACACACTCTATTAAAAAAAATTACACAATTAATGAGTGTGTACACAAAAGATTTTAAAAAATGTTAATTGTAAATAAATATTAACCTGACGGCACCATTTACAATAAAGTTGTATTATATTGTGTTCTAGCGAAGGGAAAAACTCAGATACACTAGTATGCCAAACCAATGTTATTACGTATAGCGCCGTGAATTAGATTCTATTTGGTTAGGATTTTGGCTATAAATAAGACAAAATTAACATTTTGTTTGCAGAATGTAATAATATATAGTTATTCAATTGTTAAACTAAAAGTGACAGTAAATAATCAAAATTTAAGGTACGTATAGTACATTACTTATTTTATTTACCCCCAAGTATACGTTACTGTACTGGCTGCAGTAATTGTCAAAATAATTTAGAAAAAAGTTTTAGAAAATGTCTTGTTTGCATTTTTTTTAAACTATTCTAGCATTTTATTCTATGTATTCTTTTGATTTAAATGCAATGATGTTTCATTTAAGAAAAACCTTAGAACTTAAACTGTAACGAGTAAATGGTTATAAATAAATCATATATTAATAAATAAAGTAAATTTATAATATTAATTGACAGCAATTCATTATAGCCTCATTAGTTTGAGACGTTTTGTTGTGTTATTCTATGATTTATTATGAGAATTAGAACCTGAACAAGTGGTCAGACAAATAAGTATGAAGTTAGGCGCCGGTAAGACTATTTCCTTTCGAGAAACAAGGGATTCGAAGGAAACACATCATGAAAGGGATATTTATTTGTTCTAAGAGGGATTTAAAAAAAGAGAAAAACACTAAATATAATATAGCAAGAGTTGTAAGAAGAACATGGTTTTAGTAGATTAGTTGAAACCAAATTGAGAGTAAAACTAAATCGTAAACGAGGTCTGTACTAAGACATTAAAAAAAGGTTTTGTCTAATTAGGTGAGAAAGGGGTCTTCCATGGATCTTTTAAGGTTACAAGACACAGTTCCTCTAGGTTGTAAGAATTTATCTTAAAGATGACAACTAGGCTATAGATTGTCAAAATTGTAGAGGGATTGTAAAAACACGTTACAAAAAATGACGTGGCGCCTGTGTCATAAAAAAATTATTTGGTTTATGAAAAAGTTATGAACATGTACTTTATTTTATATTTTTTGTCAATAACAAAAATATCTTTAGTCTACAAGGAAATTTCGTTTAAAGGATAAACATTAACTATAATATAATATATAGTTATCCAGCTGTTCATTTAATCGTTTAAATATTTATAGATTTCTTTAAAGATATGCAAGCTCTACAAATTAATCAAACTGAACGATTTATATAAGTTATGTGTGTGTGTGACTTTTGTGATTTATTTATTTATGAATTCTTCATGTATTAGATTTAAAAATAAAAGTGTATATACCTATATATAATATAAACTATAGTATAGATATGGTAGATCTATAACTAAATCTACTATCTACTATAGTAAATACATATTTACATCTGCTATAGTAGAAATAGAAGAAAAAAACAGCATATTTCATCATAACTCATAATTGCTTATAAACGCTTTTGAAAGAAATGTTTTATATCATAGTTATGAACATGTACTTTATTTTATATTTTTTGTCAATAACAAAAATATCTTTAGTCTACAAGGAAATTTCGTTTAAAGGATAAACATTAACTATAATATAATATATAGTTATCCAGCTGTTCATTTAATCGTTTAAATATTTATAGATTTCTTTAAAGATATGCAAGCTCTACAAATTAATCAAACTGAACGATTTATATAAGTTATGTGTGTGTGTGACTTTTGTGATTTATTTATTTATGAATTCTTCATGTATTAGATTTAAAAATAAAAGTGTATATACCTATATATAATATAAACTATAGTATAGATATGGTAGATCTATAACTAAATCTACTATCTACTATAGTAAATACATATTTACATCTGCTATAGTAGAAATAGAAGAAAAAAACAGCATATTTCATCATAACTCATAATTGCTTATAAACGCTTTTGAAAGAAATGTTTTATATCATTTGTTACAGTCCTAATGATGTTTCTAGAACCAGGTTTTAAGAGTGGTTACAATAGAGAACCAGGTCACATTTTGTTTAATGAATTAGCGGGCATTATTAAAATAGATTTAATTCAATGAATGTAACATGTAACCAGTAAAAGGATGTAAACCAGTAAATGCAAGTGTTTTTGGTTCGGTTAAATTTCGACAATACAATTTATTTTTTGTAAATCAGAGGTTTATATTACCTTCGATTCGTAATAACACCGATTAATATGTAATTAATTTTACTGATAGATATTTTGTGATGCTATTCAACTATTCTTATTGGATGAAGCTCATAAAAATATGATATAAAAGAGGAGGATGGATTTGATTTTTGACTAAATTTAGTTTATATTTAATTCAGTTTTTAAAATATTCGAATTCCTAGTTTATATTATATTAATATAATATAAACGTGTTTTTCTACTGTCTATGAGCCAACATTTTACAGACAAACTAGGTACCTACTTTAAGGCAAAATTTTCCTTAATGCATACTTGGAAATCCTTATTTTAAGATAGGTAAACGCATCTTTTTCTTCAAAGCGTAATGATTTTCAAGCCGTTTCCAGGTCCATTAGGTGTCACGCAGCCCAAGTCTGGGGTTGGATGGAAGATAGCCAAGCAGAGACAGTCTTCAAACCTACTTTATTAAGCAGAGCTCCTCTCTTCCTTACAACTTACAACAAGCCACCAGTGGCGGCGGTAAGATATTGGAGGCCCCCTGAAACTTTTAGTGAGGGCCCCTCTATTACCCTTCCAGGGCCCCTTTATTTTCCTTCCAGAGGCCCCCGGGGCCCCCCTGTGCCGCGTGGTCTGCGGGGCCCTTATCGCCGCCACTGCAAGCCACATTATATGATAATCCTGCAAACCAACATCATTCCTATATTCTATTATACTTTGAACCTTCATTTCAAATATATTTTGTTAGTTCTTGCTTACCTCCTGTCAGACTATCTAATTTTCTTGCCAACGAAGTAATACAGTCACGAGTCTTTTAGTTCAAACCATATTGGATACCAAATATGGTTTAAACCTGGCTGCAAGCAACAGAGAAGAAAAAATTCCACTCTGTCTGTAAGATTTAACTTAATAAATAAAAGTCCTTAATTTTTAAGAGAATATTTAATTTATTATTATTAGGTTAGAATTAGTGTCCCTACTAAAACTAAATGAATACAAAAAACAAAAATAACACAATTCTACTCTTACGTACACATATTCTATTAGTTATATTATAATTTAACTAAGATTAATAAATTATGTTCACCTGTGTTTCTGTGAGATTAAGGGATTTTGCTAGCTGGGCTCTCTTGCCTACCGATAAGTATTTGTTAGATTCAAATTCTTGTTCCAATATTTTGATCTGGGCCGCTGTAAAAGCTGTCCTTGGTCTTTTCTTTCTTTCGTTCCTTTCCTCTTCGTCATCTTCCGTTCCCTCATCGCCTAGACATCACAAACACAATATATATTTATATATAAGTATTATGTATGTTTGTAATAATTTAAGTTGCACAGTAAAATATAGTATCTCTTATATGTTCAGTTCACTTAGACTTTAATTTCTACATTATTCTGATGCTTATAACATATTTTACTTTAAATCTGTCCATAGTCACTTAATTAAGCTGATAAAGTGATAGAGAATTATCAACATGTCTTCCTTCATAAGTCCGACAAATTGTAGCTAAACCCCATTACAAAAAACAACTTGTATAACCTAAATCAATATGCAAGATTCGGTACAAAAATTAAAAATCGGTCCGAGACATCTCAGACAAACTATCTTATACATTACGAGTTAATAATCACTTAGCCCAGTGTTTTCCATATTCTAGTTTTCACATGTAAATTTAATTATTATTAAACATTTCATAAAAATTTATCATAAAAGTAACTTCTCCTGGGTGGGGAATCGAACCCGGGCTCTCTCCGTCCGCGTTTTAAGCTTTTTTCTCAGGAACTAGATTTTTACTGGGAAAACGGCTTATATCATTAGATTCGTATTTAAATGGACTACATTTTAGAATTTTTTAATCAAAATCGTCCGAACCGTTTTCGAGAAATATTTTTTTTTCACGTTTTTCAGAGTTTTTACGGGTATGATTTTTCTAAACACGTATGCCAAATTTCGTCAAAATCAGCCCAGTAGCTTAGGCTCCAGGCGTCTGTACAGACAGACATTTTTAAAAACCTCTTTTTTGGACTTAGGGGACCTCAAAACGTGTAAATCCCTCAAAATAGAACTTTCGCGCCATCACAATACTTTCTCTTTATATGAGAAAGTAAACATGTATAAAACAGATATATCATTTTAAAAGTCCGGTAGATTCTAGTTCAATTTTACAAACGCAAAAATATTAATGTGTCTAACGAATTAATATGAAAAGAGGAGCAGAAGAAGGGCATAAAAAATATGTTGACACTAACAATGTAAAATAAAATTCAATTTTGAACCCTCAAAATGTTAACATCATCTCAATTGGATTCAGACAAAACCTTTGTTAAATTACCAAAAATTATTAGTATATATTTAAATAGAATAAATAATATATATTATTATAATTATCATTAAAGGCTCTGTCAAAAATAAAGCAGACTATACACGAATTCAGAACGACCCCAGTCTGTCGCGGGCTGGGGTGGTCAACAGAATAAAGACAAAGCGACTGTCCGTCGCGGACTTAGGTGAATAAATATTCATAATGTTAATAAATCTGTTAGTATAACTTGATGAACATTTATTTATTATTACTCCAATGCTTTCATAACCTCTACTCGACTGAGAGAAAGATCTAGTGATACTACCTGTGCTTTACGAAATAGTTTTATTAATTACTTAAGCTATCTATTTGTTGATTTGTCAATCATTTTGTTTCAAAATGCCGTGAATTCTATGGAAAATAGTACTGCCTATCTGTCCGCCATCTTAGAGCAGAGAAACATAGAGTCCGTTTCCGGGTTGACTGGGCTTTAAACATAGAAGAAAAGATTGGGGGGCGAGTTTGTTGGAATCAGGTCTGCCACTTTAAGATATCTTAACCTAAAATCTTTATTAAGGTACTTCATTTTTAAGAGCGTCAGCTTGCAACACTGATTAATATAACATTCGTGATGATTAACATAGTAATTTCTTATCTACTTGATTGAATGTGGTTTAAAATAAGTTTTAATTAGTTTATTGTTTAAATAATAACTAATTATTTTGTTATTTCGATTCCTCGGTTTGTTATTTTAACTTTTATATTTTTATTTTAATTAATCGTTTTAATAAAATAAACGTTTCGGAGAATTATATAAATAAGTGCAGTTTCCGTGTTCCTCGAATATTTTTGTGTTAAAATTTTTATATTTATCAAAAGTTTCGTAAATTTATTTCTATAGTTTCATCTAATTTTTTTAAGGTATCAAGACAACATTACAAGTTTACTTCAGCGACTCTTAAATGTAAGGTGAGCCTGAACTTTAAGACAGTTTCTTTTAATCCACTTTTAGTCGATGATATGTTAATGTTATCATTTTATCTCATATAACATACTTTTGACATTTGCTCAAATTATGGTGATTTATAAATCGCTGGTAGCTCTAATTAAACCAAATATTTTTACTATTGTAAGATTATTTTACATAATCTTGATATTATCACTACTTGTTAAGATATCATAAACATAATTTATGTTAATTTAACTTATAATTTTGACGTCCAGAAACTTTAATGATGACCAACTAACCCAAACTGTGGCAACCTAGGATATATACACCAACACTACTGTATTGTTGAGAAAAAAAAAAATATGTGTGAGGCTCTCAAGCATTAGAAGTGAAACTTAAGTTCTAGAATGCATTGCTCTCTTACATTTTTTGACGAATTATTTCGGGATTAAGAAATGGTTATGGGAAATTTAATTGAAAAAAAAATATTGCTACGCTAAGGCAACCACATTTATTTATTCCAATAAAAATAAACGATTGTTTTGATTTGCTGGTCTTTAAATAGATATAATACAAATAATCTGTAAAAATTTTACACTTGAACGAGTCTCGAATCGCAAACTTCGTTACACGATGTCACTATATGAAAAAATTCACTCTACCGCCGCCAAAGAAGTTTCACTTCAAAAATGTATTAGAATGACTACTCAGTAGTAGTCAATACTACCGTAAAGTTAAATTTACCTTTTATACTCTCTTCTTAAAAATTAGTTATGTTATGTTGAAAAAAAAAAAAATAAGGACGCTTTTTAACCTCTAATAGTCACAAAAAGTCTATTTTCTTGAGTAGGCTTTCAGTCTGTAGTAATAAAACACTTAGTCAGGCGGCGCCATTCAAAGGCACAACACAATTTGTCACTTAGCTATTGTTTTTGTTTGGTGTGTAACGTATATGACTAAGGTGTGTTTTTAAATAGAAATACAATAATTCAAGCTGACTACAGCCTACAGCAGCATCTCTACATCTTATAATCATATATGTACTCCTTTATGTTGGAGTATTCATAATGTAAATTCATTACCATCCTTAAGTTATACAAAAGAATAATTTGCGGTTCAAGATTCATACCTTTTTAACAATACAAGTAAACGTACCGCTCTTACAATTCTAATTGGCTCTTAATAGCTATTTAAGAAATATACCAATTACTATGCAATTATTTTATAAGAAATATATTCTAAAATGTTATCTTTATTTTTTTATGAACTTCAATAAGATTATTTTTAAACCTCACTATTATCTTAAACCGTGCTCTGCCTATTAGTTAAAAAAAGCCTATATTACTTCTTGTCGAGTCGTTTAACGTAAAAGAAAAGTTTATATTTCCTTAAGCCAATTATAAGGTTATAAATCCGGTGGTAGTATAACTAGAAGAAAGTTGGCGTCGGCTCAGGGTTCTAGGCATGGAAGAGACATTTGTCTTAAATAAATCAGGCACCAATTAACTCAAGCGACCTGTTAGGGGAACCCCTCCTCTCTGTATACTCTAAATATACCTAAATACACCTCACTTATGGCCTGGATCCGCATCGTTACCTAATAAAAGCTCAACGCATTTCCGACTCTATTTAGACCCTAATTACAGTAAAAAACAACTAGATGATGCCTACACCTACACATGGCTTTGTCTCTCTTAAAAATTATATTCTACTTTCTTGGATTTTTGCTTCCGAGTTTACCGAAGGCAATGGCAGCTAGGTGATCGTTTTGAACAACGAACATTTTTAAGGTTTTCGATTTCATAAAATACTTAAATCCGTCTCAGACATCTGGGAACATTTATTTGGTCCCGCTTCTGTCAGTCGTTCAATTTTTGCGACCCAATATGTCTTATACAAACTGCTTGTCTGCGCCTGATTTTAATAAATTTTGGATGTTGGATGGTAGGTCATAACTAGCCTATTGTTATGTTAAAGGAAGATGAAAAATGGGCTCTCCACGTAAAATGAACTTCTTTATTAGCCAAAGCAGCTTTCAGCCTTCATAAGGCCATCATCAGTGCCTAGAAACAAACAGTAGGTGATAAACTTACAAAAATCACAATAAAAACTAAATTGATAAAAAACCAAGAAGGGCTACTTAATTTAACAATTATTAATAAAACAAGTAACATAAGTCAAAACAATAAAATCAATAAATTTAAAACAAAAATAAAAACCGAAAAAATTAGATAAAGCATAGAATAACTCAACAAGAAATAAAAAATACGTTAGCGTATAAAACCGGCAAATAATAAAGACCTCACTACTCCTACTAGTCAACTGTGTACTACTACTATACTTTACTGTCACTATTCAATTTTATTATACTTAGCTTTTATTATTTATTTTTTTGCCGGACCATGGAATTTTTTAAAATTACATATCTAGAAATAACTTTTTACGCTATTTCAGCTTTTACCCATAAACAGTAACTATGATTTTTATGGAAACACTTAAATAAAGGATAATAAATACTTATTTTTTCTATTACTTTGACGCTGGTTTATTTCAATGCTTCTTTTGTATCTTCAGCAGGCCTAAGGTGCATAAATATAATTTTTATTTCAATATTTGTTAATTTTCAATATTTGTTCAAAATAGTTTGGATTTTATTATTTTTATTCTGGATTCCATGGCACACCTGAACCTGAATGGCCACGCGGCACACAGTTTGGGAAACTCTGAATACAGCGTCGGATTTATTTATTTTTTTTTGTATCCATATTGTTTTTTCGATAGAATACTTTTTGTTTGTTTGTTTCTAAGTCGATGATGTAGTCGATTTTTAACACATTTTTTAAAATAATTTTCGATACTATTCATATTGATTGGAAGGGTCAGTTTTGTCATTTTGTTTGTAAATGGGCGTTATTACAGCTTGATTTAACAAGTCTGGAAATATACCAATTATACTATAGTAATTCTACTATATATACTATATAATTCGTTTATTTAGCAAAAGTACAAAAGAAAAACCAAATATATCCAACCATGGCCATACGACCGTCAGTCAGATTACCTTTTTGAAAAATTTGATCTTTTTTATATTAATATTTAATTAATAAATGAAATACAACGCATAACATTTATTTGGTCCCGCTTCTGTCAGTCGTTGAATTTTTGCGACCCAATATGTCTTATACAAACTGCTTGTCTGCGCCTGATTTTAATAAATTTTGGATGTTGGATGGTAGGTCATAACTAGCCTATTGTTATGTTAAAGGAAGATGAAAAATGGGCTCTCCACGTAAAATGAACTTCTTTATTAGCCAAAGCAGCTTTCAGCCTTCATAAGGCCATCATCAGTGCCTAGAAACAAACAGTAGGTGATAAACTTACAAAAATCACAATAAAAACTAAATTGATAAAAAACCAAGAAGGGCTACTTAATTTAACAATTATTAATAAAACAAGTAACATAAGTCAAAACAATAAAATCAATAAATTTAAAACAAAAATAAAAACCGAAAAAATTAGATAAAGCATAGAATAACTCAACAAGAAATAAAAAATACGTTAGCGTATAAAACCGGCAAATAATAAAGACCTCACTACTACTACTAGTCAACTGTGTACTACTACTATACTTTACTGTCACTATTCAATTTTATTATACTTAGCTTTTATTATTTATTTTTTTGCCGGACCATGGAATTTTTTAAAATTACATTTCTAGAAATAACTTTTTACGCTATTTCAGCTTTTACCCATAAACAGTAACTATGATTTTTATGGAAACACTTAAATAAAGGATAATAAATACTTATTTTTTCTATTACTTTGACGCTGGTTTATTTCAATGCTTCTTTTGTATCTTCAGCAGGCCTAAGGTGCATAAATATAATTTTTATTTCAATATTTGTTAATTTTCAATATTTGTTCAAAATAGTTTGGATTTTATTATTTTTATTCTGGATTCCATGGCACACCTGAACCTGAATGGCCACGCGGCACACAGTTTGGGAAACTCTGAATACAGCGTCGGATTTATTTATTTTTTTTTGTATCCATATTGTTTTTTCGATAGAATACTTTTTGTTTGTTTGTTTCTAAGTCGATGATGTAGTCGATTTTTAACACATTTTTTAAAATAATTTTCGATACTATTCATATTGATTGGAAGGGTCAGTTTTGTCATTTTGTTTGTAAATGGGCGTTATTACAGCTTGATTTAACAAGTCTGGAAATATACCAATTATACTATAGTAATTCTACTATATATACTATATAATTCGTTTATTTAGCAAAAGTACAAAAGAAAAACCAAATATATCCAACCATGGCCATACGACCGTCAGTCAGATTACCTTTTTGAAAAATTTGATCTTTTTTATATTAATATTTAATTAATAAATGAAATACAACGCATAAAGCATAATAATTTCAACAACAAAAAAGTACTACTATTTAGATTAGAAACTTTAAGGAGAAAGTATTTTCCTACAAGCGGCAGCAAAATTACGCATTATTGAACTGTTTTTAGGCATGAAAATGTAATTTCTCTGAGGTGTCAAGAAAACTTTGCAATACGCAGCAAAATGTGATTTTGCTGCCTAGGCGGCAAAATCGTGTTTTGCTGAGGATTCTTCCAGGCTAAGCCACGCCCACAGTCCCCGTCAATCTAATAAATCCCCGGCAGTCAATCTAATAAATTACTGCCTCGGCAGTTAATTTTCATAACCTGACCTCGCCTTCGGCTCGGAGGCTAACTTAATCATTCGTCAGAAAAAAGCCATTTTGCTGCCTAGTTACATAAATAACTATTTCTTGCATATAAATGATGTAATGAAAATTATAACAAACGGCATCACAAATGATAATAATGAAAATTATAATAGTGATATTAATTGAGTTTAGATGTATTAAAATGCTAGCTTATACCTCATTCATAATAACAAGTAACAAGTAATACTCATAAAAACATTAATGAAACCAAGAAGTAAACAAATAAATAAAAGGAATAAAATAAAAAAAAAAAATAATAATAACTAAACAATAATGAAACCACTATATTTATTATATTGTACTTGCAGTCATTTTATACTTTTTTAAGGGACAAGGGCTCCAATTTACCCTGCCAACGCTGTTCAATCCTCGCCGTTGAGAAACTTTAGTGCCAAATCCTTATATTTAATAAAGATTTCCCAAAATTAAAGATTAATAAATAAATAGTCATATTTGAAGCGAATAGTAAATTATTGTATCATTTGTGATCTTAAAATTTGCCGAAATGATAATTTACGGATTGTTCTAAATAAAAATAGCTCTTATTTATTTCATCAATTCTATTTATCATGGGAGGATTTTGATAGTAAAAAAATAAATAAATAAATAAAATAAAGCAAATAACAAGAATAATTTATTGATGCTCACTCGTTTAACAAGTATAAGATTTTTTAAAATAACACAAATCAAGATGTTCAAAGCTTGTTACATTATGACTGTAAATTTTGATAATTTAAAGAACAAGGATGTTCTGAAACTATTTGTAATATATTATTTTATAAGTGGTATTCATATAAAAATAAACGGATTACGGTCGACACATTTATTCGGCTAGAAAAAAAATATTAAGAAATTAATAATAATAAATACTGAGTAACTTCAGGGGCATCAAAGCGTGGGGTGAAAAATAATATGGCAGTTCTTCTATTGCTAGAGCGTAGAAGAAATATTATATATATATATGTATATATATATATATATATATATATATATATATCTTTTTGTTGGAGTGGTTTCAAAATAATTAGCTCCCACATAGCTGTTTTGATCGGTCGCTTAAATTATGACCAGCAGACGAAAACAATGGTCATATCTTAGTATTTCGTTCGAATAAAAAATAATTTACTGGCGTTAATGACACAATAAGTATAATAATCTGATTAGTTAACTAAACCATTTAAATTGTTAACAATATGGATAAAATCATACTCTTTCTAAGAAATATATCTTTCAAAGTCAAGGGATGTAAATAATCATTTTCAGTTTTATAATTTGTACTAGCATCTACTATCTTCCCTCGTTCATTCCGATGTAGTGAAGGAGTTAGCACCTTTCCCTGTGTGCCTCCAAACATCAATCGATGTAAACATAAAGAAAAAGAAATGCTATCTCTCAAACATCATGTTCGATATTTCATGTCTAGAATCTTTTGTTAAAATCTTTAGCAATTTAAATGTTTAGCAGCATAATAAAAAATTGTCTTCCACGTAATGTAGCGCTTAGCTTCCTCACTAACTAATGGTGTTATGCTTTTACAAGCCATTATTGTCTTAATTTTTCCACCTTATTTATAACTTCTCCCCTTATTTAAAACTTCTCGACCGATTTAATAAATTTTTCAACTATCTTTGACCATTTGTTTCTTCTCCAATTTCGCACAAACATACATTTATTAATGCCTACATCTTTAAAAGAATTCATCTGTCATCTAGTTTTAAAGAAATTTGCATGGAATGTAGAAAGTAGACCACAGTTGGTCTTGTATTAATTTCCAACTATAAATAATTATAATTATTTATTAACAATGGGAGACAGACAGAGAAAAATAGACTCCACTGCCGCTGGCCAGTCCCGGCGCTGGAGCCTATTTTTCTCTGTCTGTCTCCCATTGTTAATAATAATTATAATTTGATTTAAATTAAAATTTAAACTTTCCGTAGTATGAATACTACCTAAAACTTAAAAATGAAATTAATTATTGATACTTTTATATATGTGAAAAAAAGAGGGAGAGATATTTTTTTTTTTTAAATGGAGGGGGTATTAAATAAATCAGACAATAATGGGTTGTAAAAACATAACACCATCAAAGTATACGTAATAGGACGCTAGAAAGTTATGTGTCACACTAATTACCAGAATATTTTTTTAAGTGAATATAAGTACCAGTTTAGCAAAATTAAATGAGGGCAGATGGTTGAAATTAATATAGGGTCATCTATGGTCTACATTCGACTATTTGAAGGTACATAATATTCAGCATTAAAATGAGAATCGGCATTGTTGACGAGAATAGTTAACACAGTTATCGAACTATAAAAGATACGATTATTTCATCATCTCCGAGTGAAAGGTACCTTCTTATAATATAGGAATAGGACAAAATGATAAAAACAGTTATTGCATTTAAACTTTAAACTGGATTGTATAAGTATTTAATTCGACGACTTTGATTATGTAGATTGTCATCACTGTTGAAAAAAAAAAACTATTTAAGTTATCCATGTACCACCTAAAAAGATGCCATAGGACAGAAGATGATCTCGCTTTAGCACTTGTGATTTATAGACCCTCGCACACTCCTCGTCACCTAAGATTTTACTTTAGAGATAAGAGGCTAAAAGATAAAGAGTTTTGAACTAAGAGACATTATTTAGAACTTTTCTTCTAGTTAGGCCCTTTAAAGAAAAATAAATAAGGTGTTAAAGAAAGACCTACAGGAGATAATAAAATAATCGTACCTTTTATAGTTCGAATAGAAAATTATAGCCCCCAGTTAAACTTCGTAAGTAAAAAAATGAGAGCGGTGTTCTGGTTAAGGTTTCAGAGGGTTGTGGTCTTTTTATGGTCCCATTCATTATTCGAACAAGCTCGATAGTGACTGAGTTTAGTGAGGATGTCGCAACCCTAAAAGACATAGGACATGTTCGAGAAGGGAGTGAACTGTGGTTTTAAGAGATAAAGAAGAGAAGAGGGACATGTAGAGACATGTGTCGACGGATTAAAATAGTCCCCCGGGGGAGCTAGATGAGAGACTCTAGGACCTATTTATCAAACAGGGAACAGAGTAATTGCCGGTGGAACAGCGCTTAGCTTGAGAATTTATGGAATAAAAGAATCAAACAAAAACCAGAAGCCACCTAATTTGGACACTTTTGTTTGAAAAGTGAAATAAATAGTTTAATTCTTCAAACGAAATTGAAATCAATGTGATAGCAGAGTTATTATAGGAGTAAGAGAAAACGAGTTAAAGAGAAACTGCGTATAAAATAGAAGAACAAACAATAATTATTACCCAGTACTTTGAGCGAGCAGTTCCTTTCCTTTATACAAATTCTGTTAAAAAATTGGAGTGTTTTCAAAATTTTTGTATTACCTGCTTATTTTAAATTAATTCGTAGGATATATATATAATATATAATCTCTATATATATAATCTCTATATAATGTTAGTAGAAATAGGTGAGAAAGGTGCCTGTGACAGCCATTAGTCAATTTATATTTACTTATTAATCCTTTTTATTTTTCTAATTTAGATATAATGATACTTCTTTAGATTGTTACTCCCCGATGTTTTTTTTAGAATATAAATGACTAAATAAATACAAAGGGTTGTTTAGCCCACAATGTTCTTTGGGACAAAAGAATATCACACTTCTGTTTTTATAAGGGAAGTAAAAATCTAAGGAAGAACATTCCGTACACCTTCTTTATAGATTGTTACCCCTCTCTATTTTGTTTATAAGGGATGAGTCAATTTTTAAGATATAGATATAGTTGTAGATAAATATAATATATTTGTACGCATGTGGAAAAGAAACAAATGGGCGCAGAAGTTTGGAACCTATATGGCACCAAACCATGGGCTAATTGTGACCTTACATCAAAATTTCAATAAATTATTACTAGTATTTTTTAAGATTTGTTGTTTTGAAAAAAATGAGCGACAGTCAGACTGACAGACAAATACGGAACAAATAAATTTCCCTGATGCCTGAATCGGGGTTCCCTATACAATCCAAATTTCATTAAAATCGGACGAGCAAATTTTAAGATATTTTGATTGGTTTGTAAAAATTGTACGACTGACCAACACAATACCAAACATTTTCCCTGATGTCTGAAACGAATTTCTGTCTTGGATTTTTTTAAATCGGTGACATCAAATGTATTTTCATAGCTTCCATAACCTTCGGTAACTTTGGGAAACATATAGCATAACGAAAATAAGGTTTTTCGTTTTTTTTGTTGTTTTTTTGTTTTTTTAACCGAACAAAATTCAAATGATTTGTCTCTTAAATACCTATTCAAATTAAAAAAAAATACATTTTTTGTTGATATACAATATCTCTATACATTGACAGGCGTGTTTTAAATTTATCGTGTATCTGAAAATTGAAGCTGTAAAACCAGCTGTACTTCAATCGTTTGACAATTCTGACGTTAATGACCGAAAAAAATAAATTGGTTAACATATATATAATGGAGTAACCTTTCAAAAATAACTACAGCGATACCAGCGAATAAAGTTGACATGTCTACCTGTGTGACAGGTTGGAGTGCGCAAAATAGTGCCAAAACAGTGACACCAAGGTTGGTTTTGGCACCGGCCCTGATTACACTACTAATTGTTTTGGCTTAGAGCCGTTACCGTGTATTGCTCCAAGTGTCTACAGTCCTAAGCAGTGTGCATTCCGCATCTAATTTAGAAACATGTTAGAGAGTTTTAGACACTTAGACTGTTAGATACAGCGAGCTAATTTAGTCACTTCCCACCAGACATCTCTTCAATACAACCACCCGCAAATGTTATGTGATGTTTAATAAAATGCATATTAATAAAAACAGGTGATATAAGAGAGGTTATAATAAACATAATTTCAATAGTCAAAAATGCTCTTGGGAAAAATGTTTATTTCATATTTTTAATGAATGACCCTCTATTCCCCATTTTTAGGTCTGTACACACTGAGACTATTTGTCCTAGATTCATTATCGTAGGGTTTAGTCCTGCATACATCCCGGCTGAGTTTGCGACGATTAATCTAAAATCTTGCCTTGCATGTCCTAGGCCTGATTATTATTAGTCTCGAAATGGGATTTCCTGATTCAATGTGTAATGCAGCCAAACAAAGAATTCCCTTTGTATATGTGTTCTAAGCTTTATTGGCAATATTTTTTAATTTTTAGGTGGTTATATTATTGCCGCAAAATATTGCTCGTTTACACGACCCTTTAAAGAATCTATGTACCTTAAATTTTATATCACCTTATTTTCAACCTCTTGATACTACTTTATGTATTGCTCCATTATTACAGTTTTGCAATAAAATATTAAGGCATCCTTTAAATAAAAGCCCAACAATTGTTTTGAACGAAGTTCGTTACGGCGTCTGATGCCCGGGAAGTAAATATGTATAAAATGAGTGAATACAAAAAACGACTGTCACGAAATCGACCGATGACGATAACGAACGACGATTAGTTGAAATTTGGTACACACGTTCATTTTAATTCGGGAGTTGTTCAGGAAAAAAATCTAACTTTATCCATTCAATGAAACAAGAACCTTTTGTAAACACATTTTTTTTTTTTACCAGGACTATAATAATATTTATAATGTGTATAATTATTCTTTCCATTACTCAGAAATTTTCTCTCTAAATCCTAGTTTGGAGTCTATTTATGTATGTATAAAAAATAGCTAGTCGAAACAGTAATATGGTTATAAATGATAATGCTAAAAATAAAATTTAATAAATGAAAAAATAAACGTAGTAGTCAGGGTGCCCATAGGAAAAAATAATTTATATTAATTACTGTTAATTATTATTAATTAATATTAATTACTATCCAGCAGATTTTCTCAAGATACATTATTTGAACCCTATATTTCAACATTTTAATATTTTTTGACGCAGAACTTTTTCCGATTTTCCAGTCTGAGGCGTCAAAGTTATAGGGCTCGAATAATGAAAAACGCCCAAAAACCAAAAAAAGTCACTGAGGAAAACGGTGTCAGACTTGGCCTAAACAAGCCATACAAAGAGGTTTGGGAAGAGTATGCATAATTGACTTTTTTGACTATGGGCACCCTGACTATGGTCAAAATTCTGCTTTTCGATAAAATTACCGCAATAAGCCTAAAAAAAAAACTTTTTAATTGCTTCCGCCATTTTCGGATTTCAGTCAGTCTGGGCCAATTTCCGACAAAATGCAAAACTCCAAGTCACTACAGGTTGTCTAGAGTCTAGCAGTACCTAAACATTTTAATTGGTGAGTCAGTGGGTTACGCCACTTTATATACGAATAGTCAAACTATTTTTTTAGGTTATTATATACCTATACTTTTTTTTTTTTTAATTGTTAATAACTTTGGTTCTATACTCAATAGTTTTGGATAAAACAGCCTGCAACATGTGCAATCATTTCGCTCACCTTTGAAATAGAATTAATCGATTTCGTACAGCCAGTTTTCTGCCTATAAAGTCGGACTGGTGGCGATAGACACACATACATATATATATCGTGTATATTACATAGGCGGAACTACGGGGGTCTAGGGGGGGCTTAGCTACCCTAAAGATGTCGAAATCCTAATTAGCCCCACCTACAAAATCTGCAAATGAAAAAGAAAATAAATAATCCAACTAAAGTACCTATTGGTATAAGTTCACATTCTAATGTTCTCCCACAACTCAAAAATACTAAATAAAGTAAAAGGGTAAGACAGTGGACAGTGTAAAAATCGACAAATGACTACTGAAAAAAGCAGAGTTAATTTACAGGTTATATCGTAGTGTAGTAGCGTCTTTGTTATCTTGATGGGTGTCAATCGAGACAAGAAAGCGCACTGGAATAAAATAAATAAATATCGTCAGGCTGTCGGCCCTCAGTTCTTAGGTCAGAAACCAAACCCTATGATTTCAATTCATACTTTGCCAGAAAATAAATGTTTCGAAAAGAAAAATGTGATACAATACTAGACTTAGATAGAATTGATAATGATGAGGACTTGTTTACCAATCTCTGAGGCTGAAAGAGGATAAAAAATACGTTTTCAGCGGCCAAATTATCTGGGG
>KZ651066.1:60547-71292 GCA_001010745.2 Gerris buenoi
GAAGGTCCCTGAAATAAGCTTTAATAAATGCCAATCTCTGAATTAAGGGCACTCTTTGCTTTTGGGATGGCCTAATTTGCCGAATCTCCGAAGCCCTCTGACCTTAATGTAATACTCTAATGCACGTGTTGTGCATTCATTTGGTTAACGAAGTTATTTTAATCTGATAATAAGGGCAGCAGTCAGCGGTAGCTTTGTCCGGGATTAAGTCGAAAAACAAGAAAACAAACCTTCTTAGGGTATCAACCAGTAGTGACAGGTAAACCCCCTGTCCTGGCAGAAGCTTAAGACAGGATATGTGCACCGTTACACAGTGAATGACTAATCCTCAAAAGGGTTTTGGTACCTAGATAATATTTATGTTTGACTTGAAACATGATATAAAATATGGACCTCAGTGGAAATTTCTCTCAAAAAGTAGAATATTTATGGGAAAATATTCATTAATATGCACTTATGCCGGAAATATGCAATTTTAAATTTTAATTTAAAGTGGCCTAGTGATTTTTAAACATCATAATTCGTAAATAAAAATCAATTGGGGCAATAAAAAAAAAAAAATGCAAATATGCAAAATCCGAACTCTAATGATAACACTCTACTTCGATTTGACTTCCTTCAATTGTTTCCATAAAATGAAATCAATTTGGAGTTGCTTTTCGCTATTGTAGTGTACTCTAAACATTAAGAATTCAGTTCCCTTTATGTTTTCTGAAATAACTAATAATATCGCCTTCTCTTTGGCAACTTTCGTTAATGTTTAAATTAAGTCTAAGTAGAGTCTTATTTTATGAAAAAATCTGCTGAACAATTATATTTGCCCATAGGCCCATATTAACTAACTGTTGAAAGCTATCTCAGAGAGTGTCTCAATGTGGAAAAATGTTTAATTATGTTCTATAACAAAACGTACTTTTTTAATCTTAACAAATAAGTCAAATTATCACAAATATCTGCGTATATGTACTGTGTATAGTCAATTTCTCTATCGTACTCAATTAAATAAACAAAAAAACTCACTTACCATCATATTTATTTGATGAATTAATTCTTATTGGTGCATCCGACGAGGAATTAGGCTGACATAGAAGTACGTCTATAGAAAACGGATTATTTTGACGAACTCTACTTAATCTTGTTTCTTCCATTTCGTTACGAAATTAATAAGTATATTAATTTTAGTAAATAAATAACTTGCTTAGTAGTACACAATACAGTTAGCTTTTACGTAGATCGCTTTAAATTTATTTGTCCAATAAATAAGTAATCCTAATATAACATGAATATGTTCATTATGAATTACTTTACACAATTTGAGTTTACTACTAAATTAATTGTATTAATTAATTTATTGGTTGATCATTATTGATTAATCATTTTATTGCTTTTTTTTATTAAGATAACGAAATAAAATAGTGAACATAGAATCGTCCAATACCACTATATTTTTACTTGACTAACAGTGCTTATGGCTATACTACCTATTATTTTAAAATTAAATGATTCATGTATTATATATTTTGAGCAATTATATCGCAAATATTTATTCATATAAATAAATAATGATCAATTTATTTTTAATATATTACTATCGAGTACATTGATATTGTTACACCTACTAATTACTTCACAAAAAGTAATTATTGTATTGTAATTATAAGAATTCAATATTATTCTAATATAATTAACACCGTTTAAATATTTATCCACAAGTTATACACTAGTAAAAGTAAATTACAAGTAGTGAAAAAAAAATTATATTCTTTATAGTTAATGTTGCTTCAATAAAATATATTTAGTTTTAGACATTAATGTTTCGTTTAATTTTAATTATTAGACTTATGGCATAATAAAAATGAATAGATAGGCTGCTCATTAGTATATATAAAAAAAAATGAACTAGGATTTTAGATCTGTGTTTATCAGAAAATCATAATTACAAAACGAAAACAACTATAACAACTTCCTGCATAAGCTATTTATTTACCTAACTTGAACATTTAGATAAAAATTTAGGTTTTAGACAATATTGCTATTGATGCATTTAAAAAAACTAGAACCTTTCAGTAGCATTAAATGCACCTTCCAAGCGTCAGCGAATCTATGATCAGAAATTATTTCAGTCGAAATAAACAGATTAGTATAATTATTGTAAATAAATAAAATAACGAATTTAATTTGTATTATTAAATTTGAAGTAAATTATATGCAATAATTTTTGACTTAATAGTTTCATTAATCCATAAAGCACAATATAAATTATCACTTCCGATTTATATATTTTTTCCGATTCAATAGGGTCCAATGATCTTCACGTTTATGAAAAAAGAAAGAAAAAATCTTTTAAGTTCATAAGAGTACGACAAATTTCCTACTGGAGAGGATTTCAGCTTTTAAAAACTACCTTGTGGTGTTTAAAAAGATATCATTGGCAGTCGTAGACCACAGAACAGATGTCTGGGCGGAGACACGACCAACCAATAGTATAAAGGGGAGTTCTCTTAAAGAGACGTTTAAAAAAAATAAAACTCATCCAAATATATATCTTGTGTAGTGTCAACTGTTTCCCCCTACAGACTTTTACAAGCTACATATCCTACAATATAGAACTAAGACACTTTAAAAAAAAAAATTAAAAAAATATGTATATAAATATTATCACAACATTCACTTATCCAATTAGTTCACTAATTAGACAGCATCTGGTTTTGTGGTTTGTCTCTGCCACGGTCTAACAATAATTAAGCTCTTTTACTTCTTTGAAAAATAAATAAGAAATTAATTTTATTTCATCATTAGGAGTAATACATTTTTTTTGGCTATAATTGTCTTATTTAAAATTTAAATAAAGTATTAAGTAATTAAAATCTTCTCTTCAATCGAATGATTTACTTAACAAAACACTATTTGACAAGATAGTCAAACTATATCTGCTTATTTTTTATTTTTATAGTGGTAGTCCCTATTCTCCATCTTTGAGTTGCATTGTCTTAGAAAAGAGAATTATTCGAGAAAATTATTACGTATTATTGCTTTATTCGTTAACAGACTATACTTCTCTAAATATCAATATATTGTTTTGATAAAATAATATTATTGACAAAATTTCATCATATTTTAGAGGGTTAATATAGACTGATTTAAGACCTCTTTGGTAGGTCGTTCTAATGATATTTTTTAAAAAAAGATTTTTAATACTGTAAAATTATCACGTAATTATCCTTTTAGATTTAAAAGTTATTGGAACCGTACTGAGTGACAGACACAGGAACGAAACAATAGGGTTTTTGGTTTTACCAAAGAAACCCTAAAAATGGGTTAAAATAGACCGTTGCAGTTTTAATCTTTTTAGAAAAGAAAAATATCTGTTTATTGTTTGAGGAATTTTATACTTCATTAATTAAAATTCTTCTGCAACCTATATTTAAAAAATATATTTAACATAATAAAATATAAATATAGAAAACGTAAATACACTATAGAGATCTGACTTTAACATTTAAAATTTTTAGTTTAGGATAGTTTTCATTCCAAGTTGGTGCCCATTTATCTTTTGCTTTCCAAAAATCTAGCATTTCCTGAAACAAAAAAGAAAAAAATTGGCTGCTTATTAGTGTGGTACATAGCTTCCTCCAAAAAACAAGGTTTGGATCAATTTCGATTCCTAGCGGGGTCACTCTTTTCTATAATATTTAACAAAACCCTTATTATAATTTTATATTAATAAGCTTAAAATGCAGAAACGGTTTAAAGTAATGACTTAAGACCTAAGAAATTACTACTAGTACAAAGAGTACAAATTTGGAATAAGCAATAATTATTATACATATTATAAAATTGCGTGAATTGCTAAACTGATTTACTGTCCAATATAAATGCATAGTTTTAGATGAATTTATTTTTTTTTAAGCATTAAAGACAGTCTGAAGGAAAAAGTCATTATTGATCTAATTTATAATTTGTAGGACTAGACACTGCACTAGCATGCATGACCGACCATAGTTTATAGGTTTTACCTACCTCCTTACCAATAAACTCTCAGTGTGACTGATATAATGCTATGTAGAATGTTGTTATTTTTCAAAACTATTTAAGACATTTCTTGCGTTAAAAACAAATGAATTGTTTTCTAACTCTCTTCTTAAGAATTTTCTAATTTTACTCGAAGAAATTGGGCAAGTTATGTACGTTGCGGGCTTGGTTAAGAACTAAGTATGAGCAATTATAAAAGCAAAATGTTTACTAAGTTTAAACTAAAGTAAAACTTAGGTTGCAGCCTGAGATTGGAATAATATCAGACGAAGATGGGGATTAAACATAATTTTTATAAATATGTATTCGACTTTTTGACCTAAAAGGTTTTTGAGGTCAAACTTAAAGCGTAAGCCAATATTTTTAACAAAATAGTTTCGGCATTCTAACAATTTTGGTAAAGAGAACCTAACTTCTAAGGCCTTATGTAGAAGAAGAAAGAACTTAAGTCCAAGTGAATTCTAATTTTCCAAAACCTCGTTTCTTGGCTAGTAGTAGTAGTAATCTAGTACTTCCTACTTTCCTACTGGACAGGTCGGACGAATCACCTCTTCGAATCCAGCAATTAGGCCATCTTTTACTAACCCATTTTACTATCCCCGTGGTGGAGAGTTCCAGCAGCTTCATACATCATACATTTGTAAATTGTACCTCCGAAGCGATTATGGTGTGGTCATTAGTGAGCTATATAAGCGTGAGGGAAGAGTAACCCACAGGGGGTGCCCCTCGCCCTGCTCCGTCCGCGATTCATAGATGCAATTGTATTATGGCATGGGATCGAACACACGACCTCGAGTCACCTTGACTTATTGATATAGCAGATAGAGCCCTTCGGCCACGCTGGCTCCCTCGTTTCTTGGCTAAATTATTAATCATTTATGTTTATACCAAACAATGAAAATGTTTACCTTGACTGATGCGCTTTTCCAAGGTTTATTATAACTGCCACTCACACTGTTATCAGGAAATTCTCTTCCACCAACAGATAGCCCAAATGAAATATAGAACTAAAACAAGAACAAGCATATGATAATTTAGATTCTTTTTGTGTTTGGTCAAATAAATCTTCAAATAACTATAGATATACTCCATTATGCGACTTCAACTTAAAAAGTTACGGTGTCCAAATTAGTTTTCATTGCAGGTATCTTAAACATTCAGTGGCCTGCCAAAGGAATAATTTAACTGTTTAGAGGGCTTTTTATTAAGATTTATAACTGTATTAATATATAAATATGAAAAGAGTACTTTAATTAATTAATCTCAAATCTCAAATTGTACATACCAAGATCAACAATACAAATTTTTCTAATTTTTTTGAGAAGCCATGCAAAGAATAAATAAGAATGCTTAAAAATAAATGTATTTACTTGCATATTCAAACATGCTTATTGTATTATTGTTTTTTTTTGTATAAAATAATTCTCTTTCATAATAAATTGCACATTTCTTCCCTCCTTTTAGCTAGTTTTCAGTAAAAACTCATATTTTAAACTTCAATTATTCATAGTGAACTTAATATATATTCAATTAATTAATCATTGGTTCAGAGATCAAATTAAGTTGTCCCATGTGCGTAACAATGCTTACTTTAGTCCCCCATATATTATCTCTATTTGATGGCCCATAGGGCCATCAAATAGAGATAATATAATATTCTGTATAATAATATATTCCTTCTGATAATATAATATTCCTGCATTATAATATTCTGTCCCAAAAGTTCGTATAAAAAATTAATTTTTTTTTAATTTTACATTTAATCATTTAAAACAACTTTGTCTCCCTTAAAGTGACACTTAGAAAGGGGTTGGATCAACAGTCTGTAGAGAATGAGTGAAGACTCCTGCGGTGCCCTCCACCTAGCTCAGGCTTGCTTTAGTTGTTGGGGGGGAGGGAAGCTCACTGTCTAGTCTTCTAACATCATAAATAAGTGTCTATAATTATTTTATACGAATTTATGGGACAGAGTAGTAACATTGGTCTAGAATCAGTAGCTTAATTATGAGCTGTACATTACCTCTTGGTCAAAAGGAGCTATCGCTGACCCTCTTGACCATTTCTTCTCTTCTTCGTGAGTGAATCCTGCTAAATTAGCCAATGAGCCGGTGAGATTTCTGAACAACAAGTTTCCAATGATAACTCCATTAACTGATACTGTCATTTCATCTGTAATTTTTACATAATGTACACTGTAGTTGATAAGTTATAAAAACAACTTTTAATGGTAATAAAAAGATTACATATTATATTTTTCCCATCAACTACTTTAAGTAAACCCCGAACGTGTTCTTACGTGGCTCAGTTGAAATCATCCCACCACTTCGCTTTCTCTTATTTGAGCTTTGTTTTAAAGGGTGGATTGCAGTATACTGAAAATGCTAATGCTAATTAATAAATTCAATCTTGTTTTCATTTTTAAAAAGAATTTGGCCAGAACGTTCCTAGCTTTTATATTCAAACCATAAATATTTACTACTACCATTATCGTAAATATTATATGCACATTAATACTTATTTTACTATCTTTATTTTGACTGGAGCCAAATCATAATTATTATTGACAATAATAATCGTAGTCCAGCAGACATTGTGCGCATAGAAGTAACTGGCTAACATCAAGCTAAAATTTTGTGTAAGAGTTTATTTGTTGGTATCCTCCAAGACTATGTGGTCGGCAAAGGTTGACAGCGGGACATAGCTTGGCCACAAGTATATAAAATAGACCGGTGAAGAGCAGCCATGTCCCGCCCATATGTTGGTGGAAAATATGATTCACCATGATCAATATGATATTTTCATGATCCTGAGTACTATATGTGACATACAAACTATATTTGATTTTTTGTCTACTGTCTACTTACTCATTTTGTGCGCAGGATCATATGTCACGTTTTTCGCCGAAATGGGCGGGTTACAGCCTCCCTCTATACCGGCTCATGGCCAAGCGAACTGTAGGTCGTTGGTATACGAACTTTGCCACAACCAAATATTCTTTGTCGGCCCCAAAAAATTAGCGCATACACAGTCCAGCTTGATGTTCGTCTATTATTATTATTATTATTGGACTAAGTTAGTCCGACTAAGTTATCATACTTTTATAGCAAGTTTTCTTTCCAATGTTCAGACGTTCCTACGTCACATGACAACATAAAACATTACCATACTAAATAACTTAAATATGATTTGTGTATATATTTCCTATTTTTTTTTAGGGTTTCGTCGGAAAACCAAAAAAAAAACCTTATACTTTCGTTCCTGTGTCTGTCTATTACTCTGTATGGTTGCAATTACTTTTCAACTAAAAGAAATAAAAACATGAAACTTTGCAGTATTAAAGATCGTTTTCACGCGAACACAGGAAAAATATAGCGAACTATAAATTATCAGCTGTTCAAAATCAAAATGGCGAATAATTTATGACAAGCGAAAAAAAATATTTGAACGAATATTTTTTTAAAACTTTAAGGGGAGTGTTAAATGAAAGGTATTAAAGAGTAGATTATAGAAATATAAAACTCTTGTATAAATGGGATAATTTTTCAGACCATTTTGTCATAAAGCATCAACATTTTCCGTCCCCCTCTCCCCTTTTATGTTCCCCCAACGAAACCCTTTTTACGTGAGACTTGAAGCACAACCATTTTATTTAGAAGGTAATATAATGCATATAAAAAAAAATATATATATTGACACTTAATATAACAACACATACACAACACTTAATATAAATATTGACACTTAATATGTGTAAATATTAAAACTTAATATTTACCTGGTCTCCAAGTGAATAAATACTTGTTGTAGTGAAAATGCCAGGGTTCCTCGCTCTTGATTCTTAGAATTCTGGATTTGGTCTTCCCTCCCGAAGACATCAGCATGCTTGATTCGAGAACCTTAAAACTTAGGTCTGTTCCATCCTCCTCATATAATACCCTGTTCCCTCTGGTCATGATTATCGCTATCCTTCCAGATTCTAATCCTGGTCCATAGGTAGGGTTTTTGGGTACTAGCCAGAGTTCTAAAAATAACTAATACCTTTAAACTATCGAAAAATCACTAATTTTATAATAAATGCATTTTACTTTAAAAAAAAAATACTATTTCAAAGATAAAGAATAAAAATTACCATAATTGAAGCTATATATGTAATAACTTTTTTCTATTTCAACTCGGAGCACTGGAGACCAATGCAATAGCCAGAGAGTTTTATGATTTTAGGAAATAAAATACTTGACGCTTACTTCACATTATGCCGTTCGAGACCTCTTTATATTTATATTTTATCCGTAACAGTGCTTTCAGCCTCTATAATGCCATCATCTTTTCTGAACATAGAAAATTGGGGACCAAAGCAAGGCTGACTTTTGACAACCTTCTGCCACTCTTTTTTTACATAAATGAATTTGACGTGTTAATATTTCTAAAATTATTATCCTGACCTTGATATTATCATTTATTTATTTTATACCTATATCGTAGGCGATATTTTTAAATGATCCCTCTAGTAACTTTGAATCTACATTTTCTCAAATATTTTATTCCTAAAATTTAGTAATAGAAATTCATTAATTTACCTGGAACCAACCAATCTCCTTTAGGAACTTTGGCTTTGACTTCCACTTGACCATATTTGAAAGCAAATGAATTCTTCGTTGAAACCCGGCCAGAAGCAACCGGTGGTAATATCCACTGATACTGAGCTTTCTTGTCACATTCATCAGGAATAGTTCCTGTACAACTAACAAAATAAATAAATAAAAATCATTTGAACAGTAAATCTACTTAAGGAATTCGTAAAAACTTTCTCAGGGTTGAAACTAGAACGGCCCTTTCTTAATATTTGATTGTGAATACATAAGAATATTGCGTTTTAAAAAAATTTGACTTACGGCTCTAATTTAAGATGACCTCCTCGGACTATTTGATCATCTACAATTGTAGGACTTATTGTTAGCCTGCCATCTACTACATCGACGTTGCTTTCATTAAAATAGTTGAATACCATAATCTGTGACAGAATTAAGAGCATTAACAATTTTAGTGTTAATATAACAAATGCATACTGTTCATTTATATAAATGTATGTAATAATCATACTTTTGTCTGTGCATTTCTTTGAATCACCTAAGATTTGGTATTTTCCTGTTTCAAGTAATTTCAGAGAAAAAGGCAATCAAAGTTTGCAAATTTGGAAAATTGACAACTTTGATATTGTTACCTCGGACTTGTGTGAAGTGAAAATGTATAAATATATTAGTAATCTATTCGAGGCTCTTTGTAAATAGACGTATAATTGGTCAGGGGTGTCGAAAACTTTCTTTTAAATATTAATATATATATATCAATATTAATATTGTTAATCCGATTCCGAATCCGAATAAAAATTGTTAGAAATGCCTCATTTTATGCCAGGAACAAATCTCAAATTATTTTGATCCATTTTAGTACTTTTAGGATCTACCTAATGTATGTTTTAAGGTCAGTTTTAAGTTGTAAAATACTGTTAATGATTTGTTTTATGCATTTAATACAGACCTACTAAAGCATTTAAGAGATTTATTTTTTAAATATTATTTTCGTACATATAAGGGTCCATAGGTATATCGTTGAAAAGCCCTTTAATAGTGGACAAATTCTTGTTTTTCAGAGTTTTGTCGATCATTCATTTGAGATGATTTTTCTATTCTAAAGAAAAATGAAAGCTTCTGTTAGTAATTTATAAAAATGTCCAATGAAATTTTCTCAGTTTTAATTATAATCTATAAAATGTTTTAGTAAGTTACATGTGCATTGAATACAATAGCATAAACTAAAAAAAAATTGACAAGCAAACTCACAACAATATTTTTAGTAGAAACAATTTTTTTTTAAAAACCATTACATTTTTGGACGACTTTTGTGTACTATTAGTCTAATTGACTGATAGTATAAGCGATATTTCAACTTCTTTTTGGAGATAGAATTATTAAATCCAATTTCCGAAAAATCCAGTTTTTAAAACTTTTCATGTATGATGTAAATATAGATCATACATGATCCATCCCAGGTGTTTGTTAATTTTTTTTTTCAATCCCTCATCTTGATCCGCATCTTAAGATGATGGCTATTTATATTCAAATTTGTTCATGCGAATATCTCCCGAACCAATTGCACTAGAATCTTGATTTGGCATTTAGCTTCATTTTTACTGGTCCTATAATACTTTGCTTTGTAAGTTTCATCGCACATTTCCGTTTTCCCAATTTTGAACCACTTCCCGTGATTCAATCTTCCCCAAATTTTGCACATAGATACAAATAAGGTGAAAAATACAGAAACAAAAAAAATACACTGCCAATTAGTGTGGCACATAGCTTCCTCGCATGCTATCTTGTACTTTTTTGTTATATTAGCATTAACGATTTATTACTTTATGGTTTATTGTGACCAAATCCGAAAAACTAAAGAAAACAGTTACCTATTTTCAATTTATCCTAAGAAAAAATAAACAACAATATACACTCCATAACAATTATTAATCTACTATTAAAGAGCTTTTGCACGATGTACATCATTATTTAAAATATAAATTTTTATAATTGTACCCCTGTACCCTTGGGTTCAATAATTATATTGAAATAAACAAACAATCCAATACGGCATAAAATAAGCTAATAAAGAAAAATAAACCACTTACAAAATTATGAAAAATTTATTTAACCTCTTTTACC
>KZ651066.1:89541-131092 GCA_001010745.2 Gerris buenoi
CCAAAAATGTTTTTTTTTTTTTTTTTTTTTTAAATGTCTGTCTGTAGTCTGTTGTCTCTCGACTATGCAGGCGCTTGGAGCATAAACTACTTGCACCATTTTGACAAAATTTGGCATACATGTTTAGAAAAAGCATACAAAAATTCAGTTTTGACGAATTAACACGTTTTGAGGGTTCCTTGAGTCCAATTTTTTTTTTTTTTTTTTTAAATGTCTGTCTGTAGTCTGTTGTCTCTCGACTATGCAGGCGCTTGGAGCATAAACTACTTGCACCATTTTGACAAAATTTGGCATACATGTTTAGAAAAAGCATACACCGATAACGAGGCAAAATCTAGATATGAATTTTAGCTCAAATTTGGAGGCGGTACCCCCCTCAACCTAACTCTGAAAAAAACGTGAAACAATTTTTTCTCGACAATACTCCCTATGATTTTAATTAAAAAAATCTAAAATGTAGTCCATTTAAATGCGAATCTATTGATATAAGAGGTTTTCCCGGAAAAAATCTAGTTCAAGAGAAAATAGCTTTAGACGCGGACGGAGAGGTCAGGTTCGATTCTCCACCGAGAAGAAGTTATTTTACGATGAATAAAATATTCAGTAATTTACCTACGAAATCTAATAAATTGAAAACAATGGGCTATGTAATTATGAACGCGTATGATAGAAAGTTTGTCTAAGATGTCTCGGACCCATTTTGCTTCCGAGCTTACCGAAGGTAACGGAAACTATGTGATCGTTCTGAAGAACGAAAAATTTTTAGGTGTCTGATTACAAAAATTCCAAGTCAGAAATCGGTTTCAGACATCAGGGATCATTTTTGGTTCCGTCTGTCTGTTGGTCTGTCCTTCAATTTTGGCGAACCAACACATCTTAAAAACTACACGTCCAATTTTAATGAATTTTGGGTGGTAGGTCATAATTAGCCCATTGTTGGTCCCATATAAGTTTCAACCTTCTGCGCCTGTTTATTTCTCTTCCAAATGCGCACATACATACATTTATTTTTACCTATAGCTTCAAAAGTACTTATCTGATTTGTATGAAACTTTTATAGTACATCGAAAGTAACCCGCAGATAGCCCCAGATTAATTAGAACATTCTTCGCTCTTTAACTTTTGCTAAATTGATACTTTAATTAGTGTAAAAAATCTTAACAAATTTGACAGATAAAAAAAAAACGGGGGAAACAATTAAACCAATTAGACAATAATGGCTTGTAAAAGCATAAAATCAATCAAGTACGTGGATAGGACGCGAGGAAGCTATGTGCCACACCAATTGGCAGTCTATTTTGAAAGGAGTATTAAACTTCAAACAGCTTATCTCTTCTCTGTAAAGGCACCCAAAAATTTTGTACAAACTAGATTTCGGGCTAATTAAGGCCATTCACGTTTCATGTTAAACATCATGTTTGCGCAAACATTAAACAGTCCCATACACGGTCAAAATGTTTGCACAAACATTTTGACCATGTATGGGCCTCAAGAGAATGTTTTTTTTTTGTGTGTGTGTAAAGGCCCCAACAACCCAAACATGATGTTTGCGTGTGGGGCAGTTTGATATTTGGGCAAACATGATGTTTGACGTGTATGGCCTAAATTTGCCCGACATCAGGTTTCCTCTAACATCATGTTTGCGTAAAATGTTTGATTGTGTTTGGGGGCCTTAAGACAAAAATCAGTCAATGAATTCAAATTATTTATTTATTTATTTTTTTTTTAAATGACTGAGGATGACCTTATGTGGAATGGTCGAAATCTTTCAATTCAAATGAATTAATTTAACCATTCACACCAAAATGTTCCAACATACTTAATAATAATTCAACTAGAAAGGTATCAATTCCAAATTACTATACAAAGTTTAGAGGTAATAATTTTTCAATAGCGACTGGTGAACTGACTTTAAGTTCATATGCCAAATGACATCGATAACGGTATAGTGGTTCCGGCGCAACGCTTACGTAGACGACAGCCTACTCAGTATGAGCTGAGTTTTTACAGACAGGCCACAGAAAATATACAAATTTTTCTTTTAATATCCAAACTTTTTAAAATAGAATAAATAAACGACAAAACTTTAGCTGCCTGTTCAAATATACTATACTACTAAGAATAGTAAAATTAGTTGAGCCAGTTTTAAAATAGTTTATACAAAATCTTGCTTTTTTATCTTGTGTATCTTTTGGAAAGGTTGACCCAGGATTAGGGACATTATTTTGGTACGGTAATGGCCAGGGTAATGGTCAAACATCAAGATCTATTTCTCGTTAAAAATCGTTGATGATCTTAGTTTCGGGTTTCCCTAGTGACGCAAATAAAAACCGGTTTATGAAGCCTAACTAAAGAATATAATTGCGAATACTTTAGTCTGGCATTTTAACATAAAGAGCACATCTTTACTTTATTGTTGAAGGAGAACTTCATTGATCTAACAAAGATTTTTCTTCTCTAATGTAATTCTTTTTTTTTAGGGCTTCGTTGGCAAAACCAAAAAAAAGAAACCCTTAAAGTTTCGTACCTGTGTCTGTCTGTCTGTCACTCTGTACTGTTCCAATAACTTTTGAATCAAAAGAGATAAAAACATGAAACTTTCCAGTACTAAAGATCGCTTTGACGGGCATACAGGAAAAATATAGCGAACTCAAAATTATCAGCTGTTCAAATTCAAAATGTATATTTTTTTTTAAATTTTGAGTGGGGTATCAAATGAAAGGTATTGAAGAGTAGACTACCAAAATATAGAACGCTTGTGGATAGTGTTGACATTACTTCGATACAGATTTATTCTCCAGAGGAGATGTAGTGTGTTAGCACTTATATTAATTATACACGACCACGTCCAAGATCAGACTAACTTTATTATTTATTTAAAAATACATTCTAATATATATATTGACACAAAGTACAAACAAGTTATGTCAATATATGACAGGAGAGGTTCTTAAGAAAAAAGCAAATGTTTTCACTAGGTTTTGTCATTGAATCTTAGACCTTATAATTTAGGCTTTATGCACGATTATACAACACACGGCTATTATAACTTATTGTTTATTATAAAACATATTACAGGGTTGTAGCCTCTACTATAATTATAGCTCTCTACTCCAAACTCCATTCATCACATTCATTTATTTAAGAGATTATTTCAGGTAACTTGTAGTGATCTTGAAATTACTTCCTCAACTACTCTTGAATAAATATCATAGGGGTAGTGGTGTATTGAAGGCTTTTAAAACACAATTTGTCCCTAATTATATGCTTATAATTTATTTGAAGTCAATTTAGTTAAAAAATAACTTGAATCTATTAAAATAAGATTGTTATTATTTTATTTAATCTATTTACTTTTTTATCACACTGTGGTTCATCCTTCTAGTTATTAATAACTATCAATATAAAGATTAATAAAAAAAGCAATTATAGAAATTCCACAATTAGTTATACCCCTTCTCCACAAATAAGAATGTATTATATAAATTTATTTACGTTTGTTACGTCCACTTGTTTGTCAGAAGTATTCTTCGAAAGATTAAAATCATCATGATACAAGGTCAATGTCTACATTGCAAAATAAAAATATATTTTTGCATTTTCTCTTTTACAAACAAATACATTTAAAAAATGAATAGATAATACATTTTATTTATTTTGATTCGACTATAATTCACCTGTTTGTAAAAATTTTAAAAATTAGTATCGAAATATAAAATATGTTGATAATTTTATATTTAGGAATAAATAATTATAATATCGTAATCACAACTTACTTTCTGTGTTTTGTGCTTTAACTGCATTTTTTATTGTAATATCTAGAGTAAAAAGCAACGCTATCACAACCACTTTAACATAAATAATCATATTTGGCACACTTAAATAATTATGCATAATTTTACTAGACATGAATTTAATTATATGGTTATAAATTTAAATTGATTCCGAGACAGAACTTATTGACCGTAATGACAATTGATCGATTAATGAATTTAAAGCTTAAAACTTCAAATTGGCCGTGTTTATTCACGAGGACTGTACTTTGCCCGCAGGATATATGACTAGCTTCAAAGTCGAAGGCTTACTAAACTAATATTATTAAGAAGTAGCCTTGTCCGGCTGGAAAGGAGGGGATCTTGAACCGAACCTCGTACTGCATGAAGATAAAAAACCCGTGGGGTTTCCCTAACTGACCTCTCTGGCCGCGGAGATATTTCTGGTGTATCTGGTACACCAAAAACAACATATTTATATTATGGAATATCTTAGATACAACAATTTATTCCTGTGATATTAATTAGGAGTTCTGATCAATCTATTATTAAAGTTGATAACTTCTATCTATGCTTGTTCAATAATAAGTTTTATTGAGATATCCATAAACGTTATGAATATCTAGAAATCACGTGGCTCTGGCTCTACCGACAAGTTATATCAAAGTTACTCCGTCTCTCTCATGTAGTTCAATAAGATAAAGAGTAATTGGAAAATTTTATATCCTGCGTTAAAACTTAAACCTATATTTTTTTAAACTTATTTTCTTTTTTCCAATTTTTATGCGCAAACATCTCGAGAACTTAATAGACAATACCAGAATAATAGCAAAGGAAAGCTTGCATAAAAAAGATGATTTTTGTAGAACAACACATAACTTCATTAGAACGCTAAAAATATGTTTTTATCTACTCACGGCAGCAAAATTAAGCATTACTTTGTTTTTAGGCTGGAAAGTACTATTTCGCTGATTTTTCATTAAAAGTTAAAAAAAAAAACAGGCAGGAAATTAATTGAAACAGTCAGGGAAATATTTCCTTGCCTGTACAGGAAAAGTACAGTGTTTACCAGTGCGTGTCATAACATCTGTTTTTGTTTGTGTTTAGTTTTATTTTAATTTAGTTTTATAATTTTTTTATTACAAAGCAATGTTATATTATTTACCTAAGCTTTAGAACTCGATATTTCTTCGATCAGCAAGCAATTCGAACTGATGTTTTCTCAGGCAATAAAGGTTTTTTTATGATGATGTGATCTCAAATGTATTGTATTCATTAATAGTATACTTTTATAGATATTATGATTTAACTCAAGTTATCGTTAAACGTTTCCAAAACTTTCCAAAACAGCACTTTTATGCATTTCTGAGGTAAAATTTTATTTTAATACTTAGTCATAAAAGAATCATTTTTGTCTCGATTATATGGTGTAGTTTGTTGGCAAACAAGTATGAACATGAAAAAAAAAAATGTAATACAAACTTAAAAGCATAGCTATTGTGACACAATAAAAGTTGTACACCTAATCATTCCCTGTGTCTAAAATGCCTAAGAAATGTTCGTTCTTAAGAACGAACATCCTACATTCAACAGATGAAAAATCCTATTTTTTGAGAGGGGGGCAAGGTTATATATTAGACACATAAAGAAAACCATACATAATATAATAAATAAATAAATAAAATAAATGCTTTATAATGATTTGACTTGAACTTTTACAATTTTTAGTTTAGAATACTCTTTATTCCAAGTAGGTGCCCATTTATCTTTTGCTGTCCAGAAATCTACCATTCCCTGAAACAAAAAATTATAAAATGGGTTTTATACTAAACTTAATTTAAAAAAAAAAAATACGTGTGGTATCGCGGGACACCCGGTAGGAATGAAGTTCCTTACATTTTTCATTAAATATAAATTATAAAATCACACTGCTAAGTACGTATACATTGCTGCAAACATGGCGGAGTTAGAAAAGAGACAAAATTAAAAATAACGAACTGTTTGTACCTGGCAGAGTTAAGGCAAAATTAAAAGAAAATCATTATTTGTATAATTAAAGCAAGCGTCTTACTATAAATATATATATATATATTGAATATAAGAAAAAAGTTGATCATGATGAGTTTATAGTGAAAGAGTATGTTTGTTAAAGCAGTTTGGATTGAAATAGGACTGTTTTCTTTTTCTACCTACCCGGCCAATTAATTTAAAATATTATAAAATACTCTACAGCTTCTGCTTGTATCAGGGTGAAATTTTACATGATTATATTTTATTTATTTACAAAACAAAGTGAAATTTTTGACATATATAACAAAAATAATTAAAACAAGTCAAGTAACAGGCTTTCTTAATAACACTTTTTCCCGTCTTTTGAAGATTACGTTTACGCGAGCGTTGCGCGTGAACGCTTTGGTGGATAACGTTTTCCGACGAACTCAGCCTGGGCATTGGTAAAATGAACATGTGTACCAAACTCCATCTAACTCGGTGAGCTTTTACTCAAGTTATCGTCATCTGTAGATTTCGTGACGGTGATTTTGGTCGTTTTTTTCGGATTCACTCCCGGGCTCCAGAACGTGCCATAAGGAACTTCGTTCCAAAAACGTTAGAAAGAAACTGGGTAAAATATTATTAAAAATAGAGTATTGTTCTCATACATTTAAATAAAAACGATTGTGGTTTTACAACCATAATAATTTAATTCACCATAGCATGGCTGTTTTATAGTAATGATTTATTAAAATAATATGAAACAAATGTTTAGACTACAGTGCCGAGCAATCTTCTTAACTATTAAAAAGACAAAACAAAGTGGCTAAATTTCATTTTAGAAGCAAATGCCAAAATATTTTGTGCAATAATAAAAGAATATACTAATTTACAACTAAAATAACGCGAAGTTTTACAGGTCATCTATGAGATCGGAATAGTACTGGTACCTAATATGATATGTTTAATACGATATCACAGAGAGTAAAAGGATTCTACCTTCCTCTTAATCGAAAACTTAACTTCCTTTTAATCGATGTCCTAACTTCTTAAACACAATCTTCTCGGCTGAATTATTAATCAATGAATGTATTACCTTTACTGATGAGCTTTTCCAAGGTTTACTATAACCGCCACTTTCAATACCGTCGGGAAATTCACTACCTCCAACAGATAACCCAAGTGAAATATAGAACTGAAATAAGATTAATTAAAAGATGAAATCTGATAAGGATTATTTTTAGATAAAATAATATTATATATTACTTTTTATTTTTCTTCATCCTCTAAGAAAGTTTTTTTTATTATTATTCTTTTGGACATTTATAACAATGCATGCATTTGCACTGCTTCAGTGCTAATATGAATATGGGCAACCTTCAGCTTGGCAAATGCTGAAGATAAGGCTTGTCCAAGTATCCAACACTTGGATTTCATTCGACTAAACGTTTAGTCTTCCTTCTACCTTCCAGCACCCCACGGAAGAAAGAATTTCATATAAAAATTTAGAGATTTCTTTATTATCAATATAGAAATATAACAAAAATATATATTATTTAGTTTAAATACAAATTTAATATGTCATTGTCCTGAAGCTAAAACTGCAGCTAAAACTACTTCGATTCATTTTAATTTTAACTTCTTTATTGTTCAATTTTTATGTGTATCGTAGTATTCATACTACGGAAAGTTTAAATTACAATTTTAATCAAATTATAATTATTATTAACACTGGGAGACATACAGATAAAAATTGACTCCAGCGCCGGGACTTGAACCACGGGCCTCCTATATTTCCAGCATAGACGCTCTAACCAACTAAGCTACGCAGGAGAATGATTTTTCTCTGCCGTAACCGATAACTAGTCCCGAATCCAAGCTTTCAATATTTCTACAAGTTTAGCAAGTCAATATTTATGACATTAGAACTAGACCGAGAATTAACGCTTATAATTATAAAGCACTCAATTAGTACCTGTACCTTATACAATCAATTAGAAATTCAATGTTTAAGGTTTTGGTAGTATTCATACCTACTACGGAAAGTTTAATTTAAATCAAATTAAAATTATTATTAACACTGGGAGACAGGCAGAGAAAAATAGACTCCAGCGCTGGGACTTGAACCACGGGCCTCGTCTATTTCCAGTATAGACGCTCTAACTAAAAATTTAGAGGTCTTTATTATCAATGTAGAAATACTATACATCAAAATTATATATTATTTAGTTTAAATACAAATTTAATATGCCCTTATTCTGAAGCTAAAACTCCTTCGATTCATTTTAATTTTAACTTCTTTATTGTTGGTAGAAGATAGCGGGTGATTTTGTCTGTGGAACAGTGTCGAATTTTTTAGAAAGTGCTTGCAGCAGCTTCACTTTTGCTTAGCTAATTTTCTGTTATAACTCGTTTATTTCACTTGAATTATTCATAGAGTGCTTAATAGACATTCAATAAGTAATTATTAGTAGCGAGCTAAAATGTACTTAGGCTGTTGTGCTTATGTGTGCTCAATAAATACGTACATTGGCAAGCCAAATATACTCTCTAGATACTGGACCAATCCTGTATAAGATAGAAAATTTGGGAGATATTAAAATCCAGAATCATTTGGCTTATCTATAAGCTGTGTATTGTACATTACCTCTTGATCAAAAGGAGCCGTTTCAGATCCTCTTGACCATTTACGTGCTTCTTTTTGCGGAAAACCTACAAAATCAGCCAACGTTCCGTTAAGATTTCTGAACGAAATCCTTCCAATGATAATCCCATTAACTGAAACGGTCATTTCATCTGAAATCGTACAACATGCAAATTGTAATCAAAATAAATGATACCAGTACCTTTTTTTTTTACCCCGTACCCCTTGTAACGATTTAAATGATTAAATCGATTGTTATTTGTTTGGTAAGAAACCTGTAGATTTATCTAAAGGTATAGGATGAGATGTGATGCAATGTTTAGGTTCAAACTAAGATTAGGCACTATCCTGCGTTGTGATTGGTCGAGCGAATAGGAGGCAGGGGCATCTGTTGACAGTCCAACTGACCGATTGCCATGCGCCACCGGAAGAGCAGTTCTGAATCGCCCTCCCTGAGGTTATCCCCGACTGCCTAGATTGCCTAGGTCGGGTTAGCTCCAACCGCTTACTGTTCGGCCATTGTTATGTGGTGGAGTCCGCAGTATTGTAATTATGTAGAGTATAGTGTCCCTGTTTGAAGTTGAGACCAGGACCGTCGCAACTTCATTCTCGACTAGAGGAAGAGGACACCGATCGTCGCGATCAGGTGTGGACAGCGACAATCATTACCAAGTTAAGCCAGGAGGTCAGCGGCGACGAGGTTAGACCACGCTTCGGTTGACGATCCTACGTGAGAATTGGCTGGCCTTTTACTTACGGATTACACGACATCACACAGCTAAGTCGGAATGAATTATTGTTAAGAGAATAGTCAAGTAAGTAAGTCGAGTACTACTCCACTGTGTATTAATTTGGACCATTTCATATTTATACCTTTCTGTAGTTGGTCACTATGACCGTGCCGAATTTGGTGCGGATCGTTTTATCGTTCAGGAGGAGTATGTGTCCAACCAAATGCTAAGTGTAGTATAAGAGCTTCGCTTTCGCTCAGCTCAATTAGCTTTATCTTCAATATTAGCTTTCTATAAAAGTTGTATTTTATAAATGTGATAAATAAAAGTTGTATTTTATGTTTACCTGGTCTCCAAGTGAACGCATACTTGTTTGTCTTGATATGCCAGGGTTCATTCTTACTCTTGACTCTTAAGAACATAGATTTGGTCTTCCCTCCCGAAGACATACTTATGCTTGATTCGAGAACTCTAACACTCAGGTCTGTTCCATCTAAAAATAATACCTTGTTTCCTCTAATCCTGATCATCGATATCCTTCCAGATTCTATTCCTGGTCCGTAGATAGAGGTTTTGGGTAATAGCCAGAATTCTAAATAAAATAAAATATAATGAAATAATTGTATTTAACATATCGAATAATTTAGAATAACTCCAAAACCCTTCTCAGATACCAATTTGCATCAAGTGTATTCTACAAAAGAACTACTGCTTAATTTTAAAGTTTATAAAATATTACCAAGATATAAAATAGTAAATTCTCCAGTTTAATATTTCTTTCTAAAATTTTATCCTTCTCTGTTTTGAAGTGACCTAAGGGCAAATCTAAAGATGTGGAGTGTGGAGCTCCTATATAATCCGTGCATCAACTCTGTATATAAATTTCTACAGCAATGTCATTTATTTTTACTTGAAAAAATGTTTTTGTGTCCTTAAATTGACTATTATTTTTTGCGAATATATTCAGTCGTCATCAAGAAAATTCATGATAATTAAATTACCTGGAACCAACCAATCTCCTGCTGGAACTTTTGCTGTGATTTCCACTTGACCATATTTGAAAGCAAATGAATTCTTCGTTGAAACCCGGCCAGAAGCAACCGGTGGTAATATCCAGTAAAACTGAGCTTTCTTGTCACATTCATCTGGAAGAGTGCCTGTACAACTGACAATGAATATTCCGATTTAGAGAATTTCATACAAGTCTATGAGGAGTTTAAACAATTACGGGGTTTTCCTAACAATAAGTTAAAAATACATTAATAAAACCTGACTTACGGATCTAATTTAAGATAACCTTCCAGGACGGTTTCGTCTTCTACAATTGTAGGTCTTATTGTTAGAATACCATCGTCATTAACCTCAACTACATCGACGTTGCTGACATTGAAATAGTTGAATACCATCACCTGTAGGAAAATTGGGAGCATTGAAAATTTTACTGTTTTGATTCACTATGGAGGAATAGGATTAATTACATGTCTTTATAACTACATAAAACAATGAGCGTCAACTTTTTACCTAATAAAGATAATAAAAGTATAATTATTATACTTATTACGTAGTATGAATACTACCAAATACTTAAAAAAAAATCTAATTATTATTGTTTGATTTTGCTAAATTATATTATTTATAACTTTACTTCATTTTGTGTTGAGTACGAAGGTATGAATTGTTCTTTTAACCATTTGGATTCGTCAAAGTAGTCAAAATTATCCAAGAATATAATTTTATTTCGACAGACTCTTTTCTGGTCAACGGTAGTTATAGAGAGCTCACAGTCTGGAAACAAAATTGAGTTTTGTTTTGAAGAAAGCATTCAAGAAAATAGATCATTTGAATTATATGTATGATATTAAATTTATAAGTACACATATAATCAATAATCTTCATAAAACAATCAAAGTAGCATCTACGTAAAATTACCAAAATGTGAGTTACAATGCGATAAATCTGTTTATCTCCAGTAGGGAGAAAAAGTTAAAATATAAGATTAGTTTAGAGGGACTATAAAGTAATTATTTTCTTCCCTGAACTCAAAAATAGGGAAGAAAAGTAAAAGTAGGGAGGAAAAGTAAAAGTAGGGAGAAAAAGAGGGATTGCCAACAGAATTACATATTTATAAATAGTAGAGAATGAGCTAATGTTGTGAAGTTGTTGAACTCAGGTTGGAGACACTGCATTTTCGACCTCGTTTATCATTGTTTTTAAACCTTCATTCGCGACTTTTAATTAATTAATTATCTTACTGACTTTTAATTAATTAATTATCGCGAGACTTTTTAATTCCCTCGGCTCTGTCTCGGGATTTAGGGACCGTGGTTCCTTCGGCTTCGCCTCAAGAACCAATATATACGCTTAGGGAATAATGGCCTATTTTACTTCCTAGTTGCATAATGCATAAATAACTATTTTAATACTTTATCTCGTATCTATCTATACCATAGATATTAAATCCAAATACCAATGACTGATGAAGACTCTAATAAAGGGGCCCTCACACTTACAGTTTAACTGCAGGCCGTTATCGTATACGATTAACGTAAGGCCAAAATCTCAGACCACCACACATTACCCGTCCACCGCCTACAGGCAATCGTAAAGAACTACAGATCTGTGCCTGTATGCGCCATAAACTGTGCGATAAATGCCTGCAGGCCGATATCTGTCGATTTTTAACTGCAGTCTGATGGAGGGAAATTTACAAAATAAAGATGATTCACAATTCACGTCTGTACGCCGACTGATAATGTTACTTTGTCCTTGAGGTACAGGCCGGACAGTCCACGGACTGTCGTCTCTCCTTCCATCCGATCCTCGCCTCTACCCTCCACACACCTACAGTCCATCTCCGACTGCAGTCCGTCATCTTAAGGAAAACTGACGAGTGTGTGGCCAAGCTCCATGGACTGTCAGATCATTATCTTCAGTTAAACTGTAAGTGTGTGGGCCCCTTAAGACTCATCATGTCTCTGATTGAACCACTGGAGCTATGACCATGAAATTTTGTCTTTCTCTTACTTCCTAATTGCTCATTCAAAAATATTTTTATGTACGATTGATACAAAATATAAACATCTTATATCTGTTTAGATGCTTAGAAAGTGATTCTTTACGTACCACCTCTTGTATTCATTGCGCATGAGCGTTTCATAATTCCTCTTTTTTCCGCTCTAGTGCGGTAAAAAATAAGAATTCTTCCCCAAAACGCACGATTAGCGAGTTTGTTTACATTTAAAAAATCTAATATGCTGTTTCATTAAAGTATCTGTTTATTTATTTTTTATTTGTTTTTTTGAAGGGTGTTGGACTGCTTGGTCATGTACACCCAGTAACTGTTTATATCGAGTTTTTAGTGAAAAACAAAAACAATGATTGATTTATGTGATTATGACGAAAATGAGGAGAATAATACGCCTACCGAAATAATTAATTCGGCACAAAATACAACTAATGAATCAATGTCATCTTTATCAAAAGAGAAATACAAACTTTCATACAGGAAGTTTATGTAATATTTTTTTCTGTATTTATTATATCCAACAATCGTAGATAATGTACGGTACGCAACTCGCGCGAAAACTGCATTTCGCTTTGCTCGTGTGGTTTTACTACCGTCGCTGTCACTCGGGTGCAAAATCCACACTCGCATGCAAAATGCTACTTTCCGCACTGGACGTGTAATGTACTATTACAATCCACCTTCTTGATTCAAGATTGCGCCCAAATATGAATTAAATTCGACATTGCGGTATCTCCAGATCAAATTACATTGAGAATTTGCTTCCTTTCATGACAACTTCCTTTTATAAACTGTGATTTGGTTTTCTTAATTTTTATTTAATTTTTTTTATAAGATTTTTCTTTAATTCTAACCATATAAATAACATTGTATTTATTCGGCTAAGGCATCATAATTAAAGATAATTCCAATTTCAACCTGATGTTGATGCAATAAGACACCGGGGGGAGGGGGTATAGAAGGATAATCTCTACTGATTTTCCCGGAAAGTTAACGTTAAAAAATTTGTCTCCAGTAGTCGAAATCAACTACTTATTAGGGATTTTTCCAATAATTTCATCATGGGGAATGGTGCATAAAAATAAGAGGAGATGGGTTCAAGAAACTCTTTGGCATGATATTCTCGTATGGTAAAATAACTTAAATATTTTTCAGCGTAGTTTATAAAAGATACACAAAATAAAACACACACTGTAGCGAATCATGGGAATCCAGTTTGTTTATTATATGTACAAATTTACATATCTATATACATAACAGGGTGTGGCAAAAGTTCGGCAAAGGCTAATTATCTCCGTTAATATTTGAGATATCAAACTGCGGTTTGTTGCAATCTTCATCATGCATAAAAATCTACTTTTTTTGGTGGGTACCCATTTTCCCGCCATTTTGGTTGCCGCCATATTGGATTCAACATTAAAATTTCAAATTGGAACCCCTATACTGTGATACATATTTGGAAAGGTCTTGAAAAGAGAAAACATTTGCTGCAAACCAGAGCTTTATATCTTTGAATGACAAAATTTACATTTTTCACGTTTAATTACGGCCAAAGTAAACGTTTTAGGGGAAAAAATGCAAGAGTAAGTTTGTCTTATTTTAGAGTAAACAATCAAAGTATAACGCTATTTATTCTAAATTTTTATTCCTATTTTTATTTGGTTGCTATAGAAACCGTTATTTATATTAATAAAGAAGCAACTTCTTCGTAACTTCTTACTTACTTATCTCCATATCCTTTCATCATAAGTATGGGTACCAAACACTAAAAAAGTAGATTTTTATGCATGATGAAGATTGCAACAAACCGCAGTTTGATATCTCAAATATTAACGGAGATAATTAGCCGGTGCCGAACTTTTGCCACACCCTGTATATAAAAGTCAATGTGTGTGTGTGTATGTTTGTTCTTTATACAAATTTACAGTTTTAGTCCGATCTCGATGAAAATTTGCACACTTGACTTTGAAAGCAAGGGGAAAATCCAGGTCTACATGAATTTTCGAAATTTAAATTTTAGTATAGAAATAAGTGGGAGGGATAGAATCTACATATGCTCGCATAGTAAAATAGTTTAGATGTTTCTTGATGGTAGTTTTTAAACTTATCAAATTAAGATAACACTCCGTAGTGAAGCACGGGTATCCAGCTAGTATACACGTATATATAAAAGTCAACGTATGTGTGTATGTTCTTTATACAAATATACAGTTTTAGTCCAATCACGATGAAAATTTGCTCACTCGACCTTCAAAGCAAGGGGAAAATCACTGTCTACATGAATTTTCGAAATTAAATTTTGGTACACAGGGGTACATGGTACAAGTAATCAATACCCTTCATGATGCATATCGTTGAAAAGTTCTTTAAGAGCACCGAACACCGTAATTATTGTTATGTATCGTTTAATCATATTAACATTTAGGAGGGGGTCAAATTTGGGACATTTTCAAATAATCTTATCTAAGAGGAGGGGGCATAAGTAGAAGGGTTAGAATCTAGATATTGGCGTACAGTAAATTTATTTGTTTCTTAATGATAGTTTATAAACTTATCAAACGAAAATCCCGTAGCGAAGCATGGGTATCCTGCTAGTATATAATAAAATAATTACTTTTTGAGAGACTTTTTCGTTAAGAGAAATCCCGCATGCTTTTTATACAGGATTCCTAGGTTATTGTGTTGCAGGTCCCTCCCGTTCTCTTTGTTATTTTCTGTTCCAAGGTCTAATCATCTTGAATATATTTGATTGTTTGTATGAGAGTTTCTGATATTTATATATTAGAACCTTATTCCTGATAACTAGTGATGACCATGACCATATCCTTTAAGTCCATTCCAAATCTTCCTGGCTGCAATGTGTCCAGGGCCTGGTCTGGGGATGTGATCGTGATCACTAACCTAGTCGTCCGTAAAGACCTTATATGCGTTGGAAAAAACCAACCTAAACAACCGACAGCGTTCATACTCCTTCTCGTTCATACATCTTCGAGTTCATACACCTGGATGGTTGTAATAGTGGTTTGCGGAGGTGGTTGCAACTGTTTCGACCGAGTTCACACCAATTTTAGTTCAATTATTAACCATAGCGTCACCTTTTTGGCTCCTAATTTAATAGTTAAAAACAATGTTTACTTCACAGCAGTGCTCTTTAATTTTGTACCATTACTCCTTTATCTTACATTTTATGATTATTTATTTATTTACTTAGCTACTTATCAGAAACATAAAACAATACAAATAAAGTCCAGTCATGCACCATGACTTAATGAGCGAATATTCAAAGAAATCGGCGTATTATAATGATATGGCTTATGATTAGGGCTCGGCATTTTGCATATATTTTTTGCGATATGCCCAAGGTGTAAGAAGGCCAAATATGCCATATTCAAGCAATTTTGTCTGTCCAAATTGAAATTTATCGTGCATATATTTGCATATATTCGCAGTTTTGGGTATAAATGCATATATTTGGGATTTCTTGACAAAAATTGTATTTTCCCGGTTTTTTTAGGGTTTCGTTGGTAAAACCAAAAAAAAACCCTTATATAGTTTCGTTCCTGTGTCTGTCTGTCTGTCACTCTGTACGGTTCCAATAACTTTTAACCAAAAGAGATAAAAACATGAAACTTTCCAGTATAAAAGATCGTTTTGAAACGCACACAGGAAAAATATAGCGAACTCAAAATTATCAGCTGTTCAAATTCAAAATAGATAATAATTCACGTCGCGCAAAGTTGGGTATCAAATGAAAGGTATTGAAGAGTAGATTACAAATATATATTCCACTTAGGCTTAGTGTTTAATTGTAAGCGCAATTTTGTCAAAAAACATCAAAAATTTGCGTGCCCCCCCTAAAATCGTACTTACGCTGGTACTAAAAATATAGAAAAATATTTATTTAAAATGTGCGGTCTGCTGGGCCATAGAAAAAATAAGATTAGCAATCGATCTGATTTACTGGAAATCCAAGATGGCGGATTAATTCATGTCACTCAGAAAAAATATTTTTTTAAATTTTTGAGTTGGGTATCAAATTATAGGTATTGAAGAGCAGATTACAAAAATGTATAACACTTGTTGTTAACGTTTAATTTTGGCGCCATTTTGTCAAAAAAAAATTCTCCCCCCTCCCCTTAATAATTTTTGATCGCAATACCAACGAAACCCCTTTTTACGTGAGACTTCACGCCTTACCAATTTATTTTCTTCTTTTCCCACTTATTATTTAATAGTCTAACTGTTTTGAGCGCATTTTAGTGGCTCAATTTTAGATTTTTTCGTGCATATGTATAAATGCATATATCGGGCATCATCATGCATATATCGAGGTTTTATTTTGCATATATTGCCGAGCCCTACTTATGATAATATAGGAAAATTTTGGTTTAGAATTTGGATGGGTGAAAAAAAAAAATTTGGAACACACGGGTACGGAATACAAAAGTCATACACATCGTTGGAAAGGTCTTTAAGAGTACAGTAATTGTTGTTATGTACAATTTTATCATATTTTCATTTAAAAGGGGGTAAAAATGGAAAAAACATGATTTTATGCAATTTTTGACCCTAAATGGTCAAAATTTGACCCTAAATGGTCAAAATTTGACCCCTAAATGAACTCCATAATTGCTGGCCAACGAACTCATCCTTTTTTTTTTGATATTATTAACATTTTAAAATTTGTTTGAAATTTTTAAGTGCATCCTAAGGGGAGATATCGTCTGGAGTGACACATATATATACATACATACATACATGCATACATACATACATACATGCATACATATATATACATACATAAAAAAGAGTTAAATTTTAGGAATCGATTCAGATTGGTCTGAAACGGATTTCCATGAAAAAAATTTTCATTACAAAAATTTTGAAGCCATTGCAATAGCCTAATTTTCCAATGAAAATTCGCTAATATAGTTTGTAAACGTAATCATTGGAAATAGTTTATCACTCCTACNCCAGTATAGGAAAAAAAATTGTTTGGGTTTATTAAGGAACATGATATCAATCACTGACAATTCTTGGGCTATCCGGAATCAATAGAAAATATTTGATTTAATATAAATTAATAATTTAATACCTGCAGAAGACTAAATGACATTCAATTTTTTTTTTTTTTTTCCTTTTCTTTTTATTCAAATCGCAGCATCCGCGATTTTTCTTTCAGTGAGCAAAGGGTGTACAAAATGTTCTTTACTAAGTTATATGCAAAACATCTCGCAATTATAAAATTCTACAACGACCTAAAATTCTGTAATTTATTTTTGCTTCACCAAATCTAAGTTTGATTTTTCTCTATCATTATCTAGAATTTAGAATACACGTATGTTAATTAATGTTTAGTTGTATGACAGCTTCCTCATTAGAACCTGTTAATCTTCGAAAGAAATAAAGCGTCGAAAATTCAAGGTTAATTTCGACATCATATAACTAAAATACTTGTTTTACTTCAGTTTTTACAAATAAAATAATTTAAATAAAAAAATTAATAATTACTGTTTACATTTTTTATTAGGTTTTTTTTGTTTTTTTTTTTTTTTTTTTTTTTTTTCACAGCAAAATAAACAAACTATATTTTAGAAGTTGAGAATAGTTAAGATGTTCTAATGTAAAATATATAATAAAAGTAAAAATAATAGTGTATTCAAGACTTACTTTCTGTGATTTGAGCTTTAATTCTATTGTTGACAATATCATGAGTAAAAAGAGTCGCTATCATAAACACTATAACATAATTCCTCATAATTTTGCACACTTAAATATTACTTTGACGCCGAGGCGGAACTAATTGTCCGTCTAATAATGATTAAATATATAAAACTACAATTCTACATTCGCACGGAAGACATGGCAAGCTTCAAAGACGAAGGCATACTGACGTTATTAACATAAAAAGTAGCCTCTCCGACTGGAAAGGAGGGGATGTCTCTTACTAGTCTGAGGTCCTTCACTGACCTCTTTGGCCACCAATGCTAAAGAAAATTCTGGTAGACGTGGTTCTCCAAAAACAAAATATGTATTTATATTACGGAATATCTTTGATAAATAAATAAAATAAATAAAATAAATAAAATAAATAAAATAAATAAAATAAATAAAATAAATAAAATAAATAAAATAAATAAAATAAATAAAATAAATAAAATAAATAAAATAAATAAAATAAATAAAATAAATAAAATAAATAAAATAAATAAAATAAATAAAATAAATAAAATAAATAAAATAAATAAAATAAATAAAATAAATAAAATAAATAAAATAAATAAAATAAATAAAATAAATAAAATAAATAAAATAAATAAAATAAATAAAATAAATAAAATAAATAAAATAAATAAAATAAATAAAATAAATAAAATAAATAAAATAAATAAAATAAATAAAATAAATAAAATAAATAAAATAAATAAAATAAATAAAATAAATAAAATAAATAAAATAAATAAAATAAATAAAATAAATAAAATAAATAAAATAAATAAAATAAATAAAATAAATAAAATAAATAAAATAAATAAAATAAATAAAATAAATAAAATAAATAAAATAAATAAAATAAATAAAATAAATAAAATAAATAAAATAAATAAAATAAATAAAATAAATAAAATAAATAAAATAAATAAAATAAATAAAATAAATAAAATAAATAAAATAAATAAAATAAATAAAATAAATAAAATAAATAAAATAAATAAAATAAATAAAATAAATAAAATAAATAAAATAAATAAAATAAATAAAATAAATAAAATAAATAAAATAAATAAAATAAATAAAATAAATAAAATAAATAAAATAAATAAAATAAATAAAATAAATAAAATAAATAAAATAAATAAAATAAATAAAATAAATAAAATAAATAAAATAAATAAAATAAATAANCAGAGCAACACTCAATATGAACCACTAATTTTACAGAAACATTCTTCATATCTGCTATATTCTTATAAAAAGAAATTAAAATTTCGTTTATTTGTTTATAAATCTATTATATTGATGTAACTTTAACGCTGACAACTCTTAACTTCGGAAAGTTTTCCTTCCATGTGGGTGCCCATTTGTCTTTTGCTTTCCAGAAATCTAACATTTCCTGAAACAAAATATTGGAAATTTTCATTAAACATACCGAACTAAACAAATTAAAAATAACTCAGGTAGAAGTGCTGAAAGAACGAATTGAAGTTAGTTATGTCATTTTACTTTATTCTTAAGCAATGTTGCAACCTTCTCCTTGTATACAGTTGTTATTTATATTTGGAGGAACAGTCTTCATTTATGAAATAGGATTTAATTTCGAAACTATGCATCCAATATGCATCTATGCATAACTAGACCATTGAACAGAATAAGTATTTTAAAGAAAGTAATCAAATATTTACCTTAACGGTTCTGCTTCTCCAAGGTTTGGTGTAATCACGGCTCACACTGCCATCGGGGAATTCTCTCCCACCAACAGATAACCCAATCGAAATATAGAACTGAAATTAGAATAATTGAAAGGTAAATCTCATGAATAGTATTTATCATGGTATTAAGTATTAGATTAAACATAGAGAGATCTCAAGAACTGAATTAAGAAAGTAAATCACTGAAATCAGAATAATTGAAATGCAATTTTTAAGTTTTTGGTAGAATTCATACTACGGAAAGTTTAAATGTTAATTTAAATCAAATTATACTTATTATTTGATTTAAATAATTAATTGAAATGTAAATTATATTGTTTTGATTACGTATATGGAACTGCTATACTACAACAAAATTTTAAAAAATGTGACACTCTTGCTTTATTTTGTTCGTTGATCACTTTTGCATGGCTAATTTAAATTAAAAGCAGTATAGTCCTAGCAGTAATGTCCTTATAGTAGCTGTAATCAAACTTCTACTTTACTGATTTACTTAGTTTTTATACTTAGTTATTTATACTTGAGTCCTACCTATACTTATTAATACATTTTATATACTACCTCTTGATCAAAAGGGGCCATTGCTGAACCTCGTAACCATTTTCTCTCTTCGTCATGAGAGAAGCCTGTTAAAGCTGCTACAGTTCCGGCAAAGCTTCGGTACACCAGACTTCCAATAGCCATTCCATTAACTGATACGGTAATTTCATCTGAAATCGAAGATATTTAAAACCGAATTAAGCAAAACCTAACTAATAACATATAATTTTGAGTATCAATATATTCCCAGGATGGAGATTAACACGATTCCTCCAAATCCAGTATAGGAAAAAAAATTGTTTGGGTTTATTAAGGAACATGATATCAATCACTGACAATTCTTGGGCTATCCGGAATCAATAGAAAATATTTGATTTAATATAAATTAATAATTTAATACCCAACGTCAGGTAACTACTAAATTGGCAAATGAATACCCAGCTCAATGACGAAAATGTCTGACTTTTCAAGGAAATAAACCTACACTACAGGGATTCAAAATCAGGTTATAAGCTATGACTTGATAAATATATTGAAACTATAGCTATATTATGGTAGTATGAAATCAAATACAGATTATGGCTAATAATTAGGGAGGTTAAATGGGGAAAACAAATTTATTTTCAAAGCCAATCAAGCCAACAAATTTTCATTGGCAAAGTATTTGACAAAACATAAACTGAAGAATTCGATGTTTATCGAATAATTTATTTTTAAATGTTAAATATTATATCTTCGTTCTAACATACTTATTGCATAATATATCATAATGTGCAGATTTATCATATACTTTTTTGTTAAACTAATGTTTCTTATCCTGAAAATTATATTTTTATCAATTAAAACATCACGCCAAAGTAAGTCTTATTTTTTATATTTAGACAACCAATCAATTAATCTGGTAATAACACTAAGCGATACAGGAGAATTCATTGCGAATATAAAACTGCTGTTCCGTTGAGTTATAAATTATTTACCTGGTCTCCAGGTGAATAAATATTTGTTGTAATGGAAGTGCCAGGGTTCCTCGCTCTTGGCTCGTAGAGTCCTTGATCTGACCTTACCCTCAGAAGACAAGAGCAAACTCGATTCTAGCACCGTATCTCCCAGGTCTGTTCCATTCGCTTCTAAGTTTTGGTTACCTCTCGACATAATCATAACCATCTTTCCAGATTCTAATCCTGGTCCATATTTAAAAGTTTTTGGAACCAACCAAATTTCTGATTTAAAAAATAAAAAAACAATGAATTAATAGATAATATAATTTACTAATTAAGATAAGCAGTGGAGTCACTTAAGTGTCACCACTAAAAGTAACTTTATTGTATAAAGCCGACTAAAACACAAATCTTTGAAATTATTTGCAGAAGTACTGGAGAGGATGAAATATCGCCAAATAACTATTTATTTTTGTTCCCATTATCTCAGATAAATTTTGACCTGGGGGTATCTGGTCTCTACTTACAATAAGTCTCTAGAAATTAGATTAACTTATAATAATGTACAGTGTGTACATTTTTTATATAAATGCTTAAACTGCACAACATCCATGCATTGTGGGACTGTAATAAAATATAAGATATAAGTTTATTGGTCTATACTCTATACTCTAAACCAGGGGTTCCCAAACTTTTTTGGTGGCGTACCACTTAATGTGTCTTGAATTTTTCATGTACCACTGATGTTTATACAGGACTTTTAAACGATTATCCTCCGATAGTGCACGACGATAGTGCTCCGATTGCAATATTGAGCTGAGCGTGCATTTTAATCATATTTATTTATTTTTAATTTTTTTCTATTTTACCAATAGAATGACCCCATTGACCCCTCATAAATGAAAATATGACAAAAGTTAACATAACATCAATAACTGTACTGTTACAGAGCTATCCAACGACATGCATCTAGAAAGGCATATACTATTTTAACGTTTCTACCCCGTACCCCGTGTACCAATTTGGACCATTTCAGATTTATACCTTCCTGTGGTTGGTCACTATGACCGTGCCGAATTTTGTGCGGATCGGTTCAGCCGTTCAGGAGAAAACTTTTGTACCCTGTACCTCGTACCCCTGTGTACCAATTTGGACCATTTCAGATTTATACCTTCCTGTGGTTGGTCAGTATGACCGTGCCGAATTTCGTGCGGATCGGTTCAGCCGTTCAGGAGGAGTATGCATCCGAAAAAATGCAAAGTGTAGTATAAGAGCTTCGCTTCGCTCAGCTATAATAGTATGACGGCTATATTCAGTGACATATTTCTAGACTGAAGGTAGGTGGCAAGGGTTTAGGAAATAAGGTCGGGTGGGGAATTCGTTGAGTAGCGGGTGTGAAGGGTTTACAATCGGATTAAAAGCTATAGGTATAGAGGGCTAGCCAAGCTCTAGGTGTAGGTGTGTAAAGGATAAAAAATAGCTGTCATACTTTTATATTTTTATAAACTGCTATATTTTAGTATTTTAGAGGCTAAACCGGTCTGATTTATAATAAATTAAAATTGTGGTATAGACCAATAGCAAACAACATATTTTATATTACAATGTTTTATTTCTTTCAACAAGGGATTAAAATTCATTTTGTCAAAATTATTATTATTATTTTTTTTTTTACATGAATTAAAATATATCAATTAAGTAAAATTTAAAGAGCGCAAATGGTTGAAACTAATCTAGCTATCTGTGGGCTACTTTTAAGAAATTATCCAATTTTAAAAAATCAGATGAATACTTTTAAAGATATAAGTTTAAATTAATATATGTTATGTTAATTAATATTATATGATCATGTTTGTGAGCAACAAATGAGCCCAGAAGGTTTAAACTTATATGGCACCAACTATGGCCTAATTATGACATACCATCCAAATTTCATTAAAATCGGACGAGTAGTTTTTATGATATGTGGGTTAGCAAAAATTGAGACAGACACGGAACCAAAAATGTTGCCTGAAGTCTGAAACGGATTTCTGACTTAAAATTTTCGAAATCGGAGACACAAAAACTTTTCGTTCTTCAGAACGATCACATAACTTCCGTTCGGTAAGCTCGGAAGCAAAATGTGGGAAATTAAATAAATTTGAAAATAATAGGTTGTAAAAGCATTATCATTATATCATGAAAGTATACGAAATAGGACTCGAGGAAGCTATGTGCCACACTCTGGCACTATCTCCGGGCACTGTCGTGACCTTAGATATTTCCTTATAAATTTTTAATCTGACGTTTCAAAGATTTTAAAAATAATTAAATTACCTGGAAGCAACCAATCGCCTTTAGGAACTTTAGCTGTGATTTCTACATGCCCATATTTGAATGCAAATGATTTCTTTGTTGTTATTCGGCCGGATGAAACCGGTGGTAATATCCACTGAAACAGAGCTTTCTTGTCGCATTCTTCTGCAATAGTACCTGTACAGCTAAACATTGATAATAAACTTAATAAACAATAAATTGGTATACTTGATAATGTAATATAACCTAACCCAGGGTTGAAACTACAACGACGTCCTTTTAATAATTAATTAGAAATTGGAAAAATATCTAACTTACGGATCTAATTTAAGATCCACTGGAACATAGACTTTCAGTCACATTCATCTGCAAGAGTACCCGTACAACTATAAATAAAAAATAAATCGTAACATTTATTAAACAATGAGGTTGTGCATGGAAGATTCAATAATTTTTAGGAGATGAAGGAAATATTACACCCCTTAACACTTAACAACTAGGTCATACTAAGGATAACAAATATAGCATAATTAATTGAAAGAAATGTAAACTAATTAATGAAGGCATAGCTGCTTATTGCCTGCTTTAACCCTTTGATAAGCTCGGAAACAAAACTTTTACATGCATTGAATATGTGCAGCTCAATATTAATTTGGTTCTTACTTTTACTAACAATAATAGACCTTGCATATTGTGTATAGGTAAAAATAAAAACAATGTTTTAAGTTTAATTGCAACAATCCACAATTTAAGTATTTTAATATAATTCATATTCTTAACTATGTATATAACAGTATTCAATAATAAATGAGAAAATCATGCAGCTTCTTACGTAGAAAATTTTATTCTATTTTTTTTTTTTTTTTTTTTTTTTTTTTTTTTTTTTTTTTTTTTTTTTNTTTTTTTTTTTTTTTTTTTTTTTTTTTTTTTTTTTTCTTGGTTACTTTCTGAGAAAACTCTTAAACCAAACCACTTCGGTGAGACCGCTACTGAGATAATTACAATTAATTACTTTTGACGGCGCAAATATATTATGTTCATATATTTACCCGTTTTAAGATCCCGTGAGTGCGAGTCCAAAAAAGTGGTTTTTTTTTGTTTTTTTTTTTGTTTGTTTTTTTTAAATGTTTGTCTATCATCTGCAGTTTGTGCAGATGCGTGGAGCCTAAACTACTGGGCCGATTTTGACGAAATTTGGCATACACATTCAGAAATATCATACCCCCTGGGGAAATCAAGAAATAAATGTTGCTCCTAATTTTGAACCTAATTTTGGGGCGCTACCCCCCAAATACTATTAAAAAAAAGTGAAAAAAATAATTTCACGAAAACGGTTCCCACGATTTTGATTAAATGTCTATCACTTAAATACCGAATCTAACGATATAAGCCTTTTTCTTGGGAAAATCTATTCCTGAGAAAATAGCTTTATCCGTGGGTTCGGTTCCCCGCCGAGAAGTTATTTTTATAATAAATTGTAATATGTATGATACATTTTTACAAAAGTTTAATAATAATTAAATGTACCAACGGAAACTCGAAAACTAATAAATGGAAAACACTGGGCTAAGTAATTATGCATGAGTTGTCTCTGGCCGATTTCTTTGTTTAAAAATAAATTTATTTAATTGGATTATTCTATTGAAATTCAGACATACTATGTATATGAGAAAGTTTTTGCGAGTTTGTAAACCCTATATATTTCCCTTTTAAAACATTTTTTAACAAAGAAATCTTAAGTAAAAAATAAAACGTAGAAAACATTTACCCTAAGACGATCTACCTGCTCTCCCGTTATTCAGATCGGATCCCTTCTTCCAGTGGCTAGTGAAGTGCGGTACTTAAGACTTTACTTAGACAGAAGACTGACCTAGAAATTACCCCTATAACAAAAGCCAACATGAAACCACGCTGCAAATTACCTACTTCTACGACTTCTTGACTATAGGTCTGAACTCCCATTAAACAACAAACTAACTATCTATAACAAAATGATAAAGCCTATCTGGACCAACGGACTTGAACTGTGGGGAACTAACTCCTACGTCTAACGTCTAACTCCTATAATATTAAATCCTACCAATCATTATCCTTCGTAATAACACCAACGTCTCATCCTATGAAACCAACCTAACAATCCACAATGGCCTGAGTAAAAAAAAAATGAATTTAAATAAAAATGGACTGACTTACGGTTCCATTTTGAGATGGCCTGATCGAACAATTTTATCTTCCACAATTTCTGGAGTTATTTCTAATATTTTATCGTTTAATTTTACGTTGTTAACATCGAAATAGTTGAAAATCATATCCTGTAACAGAATTATATTTCAACTTAATAACAAACAAGCAAATTTCAGCGGATATAAGATATACTAAGCAATATGTTAAAGCAATTTACGCACCAGAACTATAAGTCAATTTGTTTCTGTTTATAGAGATGTGGATAAAATTTCAAAAGAAATAAAATTCACCTATCAAAATACGCCAACCAAAGGCTCAAGAAATGTGGCTTAGTTCTCTAAAATATTATTCATTGATATTGTAGAGTTGTAGTAATAATATCTTCATATTCAGGTAAAAACAATAAACAAAACGAATTATTAATAGTTTTTCTTAAGTTGTTGTTTCAAGGATAATGTCTTGCTCCTTAGTCATTTTAACATTTTCTGAGTTTCCTCAAATTATTCGGATATATAACCTCATTACACCAGACTGTTTTGAAATGTGTTAGGTTCTTCGTTCCATTAAGGAGCGAGGCATTACGCAATTGCGACCATGTGCAATGCACACTGTACACTCTCGTCTAGTTCATTGTTCATTCGAGGCAGTCGCATTGGAAGTTTCTACAAACCCTTGGAACCCCTGAGATCCTTGGACTTAGGCTAAAAAATCTGACTCCGAGTAGGAGCTTCGAGACAACCTGAGAGGACTTACGAGGTGAATCCTGTACACTCTCAAACTCTGCCTGTCTCAAGATGCCCTCAAGAGTGTACTGTACAGCCGAATAATGGAAGTTACGGCGGAGATACACATGCCGTCAAATTGGGGAAGTAGCTTGCACGCCAAAAGAGAATATTTGCCAGTAACTGGCATACCAAGGATTTTTATTAACTATTTATCTGCTTGCTTGCCAGCTACAGGCATGCCATTTAACATATTCACGTGCAAGAAGCTGCCATGTTTTTGTTCAAGCTAAAGGCATGTGTATCTCCACCTTTACTGTAAAATTGGATAATAGCTATGTCTATATTTGATATACAGAGGTGCTCTAGAACCAGTAGAAGCAAATCATCTATCGGACATAAGGTTTTAAGAGGCTAGAGACTATCTTCAACTTAAAAAATCTAGGCGTTTTTGACTCTACCCTGGAAACCTCCTTACCAGATTATCTACATTAGGATTTGCTGAGTAGGATGGTATAAACTGTTCTTTCGACCATTTAGAGTTGTCAAAGGTTTGGAAATCGTCCATAAATATGACGGTATTTCGACAGACTTTTTTCTCGTTCACGGTTGTTATAGAAAACTCACAGTTTGGAGCTGAAACAAATGATGAGTCAAACAAATCAATATTATATTGGTTTTTTTAATAATTACTTTCATAAATTTAGAACCAGTATATGCAGGGTGTTTAACCACCTGTCCATGGAAAAACCACAACGGTAAATATCTTGAAGTCCATTAGGGTTCTCAAGAAATGTCTAATGCACTATTTTGAAGAACATGATCTTTAATTTAATTTGTTAAAGATTGGCGTTTTTGGTTAAATTAGTTATTTTTTTTAGAAAACCGAATGATTATATACCTGTTTTCCAAGATGGTGGATCTAGGACCTAGCTCCATTCAGAACTTTCTGGACTTTTGATATGTCTATATTAAATATGGTGCTTAAAAATTTTTTAAGCACCAATAAACAACTACTTTAAAACTTTCTTGTTTACATTTAATTTGCTTCGTTGATTAGGCAAAACAAATTTAAATACGCACATAATATTATGTTTCCACCCTTAATCGATTTTATATCCTACATTATTTTTATCTCTTATCAATTTGATAAGGCGTTTAAAATTTAAAACTAGGGCACCAATTATATATATAATGGATATATATGTTTTCTCTTTATTTTATAGTGCAGTGACGTCTGCATATTTTTATATTTTACATTGAAATACATTAAATACAATAACTTGTTAATAGTTATATAAATAAAACTTACGATCATCCGCTTCAATCCCATTGTACATAACATGCAGTGATATACTTAGTTGTATTAAACTCGCAATCTTCGGATTTCTCATATTTAGCATAGCTATAAAATTATGTGTGACTCAAGGCACTAATAAATAAAATTATCATATATAGTATTATATTGATAGTGAGAAAAAAAATTAATTTAGGATAATATATCAACTAAATCATTTTATAATATTTATACATATACAATCTACACATATCAATGTGTTTATACACCGGAAAGTTAAGGAATATATTCGGCTCGCAAGGAATCACTAGTTCCGAAGACTAAGGCTAACTGAAATAACAAAAAAAGTGGCATTGCCTAGAAGTGGGGATGTCCGAACCACATATAGACGGCCTACTGATAAAATCCCCAACAGGGGTTTTTATAGCTGACCTCTGGTCATGGAGATGCATAAGATATTTCTAGTCTAACTGGTACTCCTAAAAACAACATATTCATATTCTGCGGAATATTTGATGTACCTAGTCGGACTATAGATTGATATATTGAAAAGGAAATTCAGACTAAGCTATTATAAATAGATAATAGAATAAATAGTTATTATCTGTAATAAGAACACAGTTCATTCTTTTTCTCGAACAATTAGAAATAAGAGTTATAAGATATACTTATAAGTATAAGTAATTGAATGAACTATTTATTTTATTTTTTATCTTTATAGAAAAATGTGTATTATGATGATGAATGGTTCCTCTAAGCTCTTCAAAAAATATTTCACAAATGTTAAGTTAAATTAAGTTGACAAACGAATTCGAAAATCGAAAGAGTTCATAAAAGTTTATAATACAGAACTATCCTTTGTTTTCTACAATTAACAGTTTATATTTGACATTAACATTTTTTTTACATTTACAAGTTTCAATTACTGATTATATTTGAACCACAGGTCTCGTCCACGGCTAAGGAAACAAGAAATTATAATATACTAATTGTAAATAAATTATCAGAAAAACTAGGGCAAAACATTTTTATACAAAGAGAGTACTTAATATTGTGACTAGACTTATATAATGTTTTCCCCTGAATTGTTTCGTAGCTACATTACCATTGGTGTAAGAACAAAAATTTCAATAGAGGGGTTTTATAATGGAGGCCCTAACTTCCTATTCTTTGAAGGGTTGCTATCTTAAAAGCTATTCATTGTATAGAAGACCTCTACTGCACTCAACGCTTTTCGCTATTCACTAGAGTTTTTTTCTGGGATTAGGTACATGTAAGGAGTATGAAGTCAGTACCAATGCAAACGGATTCATTGTAAAGTGAAAATTAATCCTTTCATTACGAGCGCCATTCATGACAAAAACTTTTTTTAGATATAAATAAAAAAAATCTATTTTTTCCCCTCCCTTTTATTGTGAACTCCTGTAAATGACTCACAAAAATTAACAACGTATAAAATCAAATAAAAAGTGGCATGTACGTTGAAAAACTTGAGTAAGTACATGATTTGAGTTTGGCAGAACGTTGGTAATGGGTTTAATCGAATTTGATCGTTCTTTATTGAACGATCAAAAACTAATAATATTAATTAATTATTGAAATATCGTCCTGAGATGTCGGGCCGGAAAAATAATTGATTTAGTCATTTTAGTGACCCGTTCTATGGGATGAATGACTTTCCTCACCTTAAGTACTAACTCGACATCAAATGATGAACGGGTTACAAAAGAACGAGTCTTGATTGAACGAGTCAATAACTCTATTTATTAGAATAACGAACGAAGCTCAAAAGGAGAATGAACATATTTGCCCCTCTAGTATAAACTATGCTATAATATTAAATAGCAGAGGTTGTCTATTCGAGAAATATGCAATAAGAATTATCACGAGTTCGAGGGTTGATTAATAATTTTATCATACGTAGTCCTCCTTGGGAAAAATTCCAATGAAACTTAAAATTTAAATAATCGCGGTCTCTTTATTCAATATTTTCATCTTAAAAAATTAAGTGTGTCTAATATTAATCTATAATATTCACTATTAATAATATTATTAGGTATATCTATTAGTTTTGATTCGAATCATCTTAAACTTAAACTTCTTTATTTCTACAAAGACTTTTATCTTCTATTATAATAAGAAATCATTAAGTAGATTTCTTTGATTTTGATATTGATAATAATAATATATTAATAATGCATTTGCAGTATTAGTATTACAATGTGCTATTATAAATAAATATGAATAAAGATTCAAAGTGCCATTTTGAATTTGGCGCTTTTTAGTTGTAAACAAAACCGCTGCAAGATGGCTTTAAATCGGAACCTCCATTCCAGTCTTCAGTCTTTCAGTTGGTCGAAATGTTGTGGTTATGAAGACAATGTTATTTACGTGATCTTATTTTTTTATTTTTAGTTACTAAACGTTTTTTATGAATTATTTTTAAATTTCGCTTAATTTTAGCTTAAAATTCATTTATCTTTATTAATTTATTCTCGGTTTATAAGCTCTCTTTATAAAAGAAGAAAAAATATCGTTTTCATTTTCGTTTGGAATCATGATTGAATATGCATTGTGCCGTTTTGGAAACGACTTTAATTATTTTTCGTATCAAAATTTCTGTTTCTTTAAAGTTTTCTAAGTTGTGTGAATGGGCCGGGGGTATGAAATGAAGATCTAAAGTGAAATTAAAATTTTTATCGAGCGGGGAATGGCCCTTGTTACTGTTCAGAGATCACCAACAGGCAATTCCCCATTGAGTTCGGTAAGTTTAAGAAGATTATCTTATTTTAAACATTTAAAAACACATTCTTTAACATTAAAATCACAGATCATGATTCATGTATAAGCTGAATTCCAATTAAAAATACATGTTTTAGTAGGTAATCACATAGGAACTTCTGTTTGTCGTATGTGCTAGGTATGTTTTTCTTCCTGCCTCTTTTTCTGCTTGTAATTGATAAGAGTGAACTGAAGAAAACAACATATTAACATTTGAAATACGTTTACCGTCATTGTTTTGATGAAATACTTTTAAAATTATCTGATACAACTAAACAGAGGGCCAACAAATATGTTGTGCCCATTATAGATGATACTTGCTCTTGTATTTGATTAAAGTTAATCACTTCCGTTCTATATATTCCTTATTGTAAATCCTCAACGGATAGCTCATTGAAGTTTAAATAATTAAATTAATAAAATATTTAATTGTAGGAATCCTTATTCTTTCATTTAGAAAATGTTGATTCTTCTGTTATCAGTTATTCTAATGTATGCCATTATTGTTATGCCCTTATAAGGCTTTTTACTTATTGTTCTACGTGGCTTAAGATTTGTTTAACAATATTTTAGTTTATTTTGTAAAGTTTAAGTATATTTATTGTTGAAGTTAAATATTATACTTGTTGTATTGAGATTGTTTATTTATTTGAAGAGTATACTTATTGATAACAGTTCCTGTTTAGTTCAGGGTAAATCCACTAGATGCCTCTGGCTGCTCTACTTTTGAATAACACTGGATCCTGAACATTTCTCTCTACTCAAATTTTTTAAAAGTTCTTGCATTTTTTTTTCTTTACTTATTATCTTTTATTCTATTATATTTATTAATAATATTAAAATGAGATTAATTCCACACTAACAGAGGAGAGGAGATGGAGGAGGAGGAGGCATGGATGTTACAATAGTTAAAATGTATGTGTTGACTCCAGTCATAAGTTTCATAAAGTTTGCACGGATGTATTAGTCTTTTTAACTAAATCATTTTATTGGTAAACATTTTACTTGGTTATTATCTGCTTAAATCAACTATTTGGTGGTGTCCTTTTACTGAAGAGTTTGTGTAATTTTATCGGTTCCTCTTAACATATGTCCGCAATCGTACTGTTTTCGAGATAAGGCTGTCAAACATTTTTGGTTTTTGATGATATCCCAGGAACCGTTTGAGAGCTAAAACTCAGCTTTTGTACATATCTTGTCATTAATATTAGTTACTTATTGAGCCACAATCCAGGCAGTGTGAGGTTTTTTTTTATTAACTGTACCATATATAATACTAGTGATGAGCTTAAAAGAAATATATTAATGCGTATAAATGGTCTATATAAATGACAATCCTATTGCCAAGCTATGTCCCGCAGACGAACTTAGCCGACCACATGTTCTTAATAGGCGCTAAAAGATTGACTTGTATACAAAATTTAAGCTTGATGTTAGTCAGACACTTTTTTTGCACGCTATCTCCTGGACTATGATAACAAGAAATTCTTGATAACAAAACACCACAACTAGGAAATCTAAAGTACCTACTTATATAAAAGGAATCGCATAAACTGTCTCTCCACATAAATTAAACATTTTTTTTACTTAACATAGCAGCTTTCATTTTTTTTTTTTTTATTTTAGTCCCGTTCGACAGCACAATGGGTCATTACAGGACGGGGGGTTATCCGACCACTTTACTCATCTACTCGATAATAAATAATAATAAATACTATTATTATTATTATTATTATTATTATTTTTTTTTTTTTTACAAGTTAAATGTGATTTTTATATTTTTAAGCAAGTATTAGAGATATCGGAGCATTTATATCTTTAAAAATGAATAATATTGTCTCTCCATGTAAGCTAAACATTTGTTAAGTTAACAAAGCTGTTTTCAGCCTTCATAAGACCATCAGCAGTGCCTAAGAATAAACAGCAGTTACAAACTAAGGGATAATAAAGTAAAAATTTACTCTAACTTATTGTATGTTCTTTCTTAGGCACCGATAATGGCTTTTTGAAGGCTGAAAGCTGCTATGTTAAGTAAAAAAATGTTTAATTTATGTGGAGAGACAGTTTATGTTATTCCTTTTTGATAAGTAGGTACTTCAGATTTTCTAGTTGTGGTGTTTTGTTATCAAGAATTTCTTGTTATCATAGTCCAGTAGATAGCGTGTCTGACTCATATCAAGCTTGAATTTTGTATACAAGTCAATCTTTTAGTGCCTATTAAGAACATGTGGTCGGCTAAGTTCGTCTGTGGGACATAGCTTGGCAATAGTCATTTTAAAAAAACAAACCGGTGGAGAGCGGCCATGTCTCACCAAATATGGTGGGCAGTATGATTTTCATGATCCTGAGTACAGGATTAGTTAGTAGACCAAAAATCAAGTCAATGTCAATGTTATTTTCACATTTGATAGGATAGTTATTCAAATATTACTTAAAATCAACATAGTCTAAAGGGACAAACTAACATAAACTTGATTTTCGGTCTACTAACTAATTCTATACTCAGGATCATAAAAATCACATTGTCTACCATGATTGTGAGGCCATGCCTCACCAATTGGTGAGGCATGGCCGCTCTCCACCTGTTATTGTTTTTTTTTTTCAAAGGCTTATTGCCAAGCTATGTCCCGCAGACGAACTTAGCTGACCACACATTCTTAAAAGGCGCTAAAAGATTGACTAGTATACAAAATTCTAGCTTAATGTTGGTCAGACACTTTTTTGCACGCTATCTCCTGGACTATCATTATTATTCTATTTATCCCTTATTTTAGGTGTTAAACAAAAAAGGTTTAATAAAGGTTCATACAATTTAGATTTACTTTTATAAGTGTCTGCACGTCTTATAAATAAAGAATGAGTTTAGCTATATTAGTTAGGGTAGTTGCTCTAGTTGTAAATAATCAGTCAGCAAATGTGCTACTGTCAAAGTAACATCACATAGACAACTTATATCTTTCCGTGTCCCTAGTAAACAAGTAGCTGGGAGTTAATACCTACTCTCAGTTTACCGTAGTACTGGTCTTTGAGTACCATCTCTTCCCGTCTGATTTTTTTCCTTTCTGAAGAGTTCCCGTTGGCTATTAGAGGTTATTTTAGCTTTTTAGTTTGTTGTTCATATTGTCTGTCCAAGTTTGTTGCCATTTCTCCTTAATGCTTTTGTGTTCTTCAGGTGTGATTTCCGTCTTTATAGGTAATCCGTAAGTTATAGCTTCTCTCCGTATAACTTCAGTCTCATTTATAGGAATACCTAGGGGGCTGGGTAATCAACAAAATCTTACATTTAATTTACTTTCTTTTATTGCTTTTTTAAAATTTAATTATTGTCTACTTCTATTGTACAATTTTATTGCCAATTTTAATGCCATTATAAAAGTTGATTTTGAGTCAGTGTAGATTGTTGTGTTTCAACTCCTCGGGTTACAGATCCTTTCAGAGCTTGTGGAATAGCCTACAGTTCTACCTCATAGATTTCATTCAGATGGCTCCCTCGGTGGTTATGGAACCATCTATATAGAACTAGATATCTGTTTGGTGGTCGTATTTGTTTTTTATGTGGTCTTGTCAGGTATTATCTATGTGTACCTGGTACTTTCTTTGTCTGATCAAATCTTTGGGTGTCTCATTCTCCAAGGTTGTATGGTAAATTTAATAGTATTGTAATAGGGGGTCAGGAAAGAACTACTCAGGAAAAAATTACACAGAAAAAAATAGCACAGAAAGAATTACACTTGGAAAAAATTACAGTGAAAATTACCCAAAGAAGAAATTACACATAAAATGAAATAAATGTTAAAGCAAGCAGATGAAAGTTGAACTATGAAGTTCTAGTATTCTAGTGTCCCCCCCCCCTCTTAACTTTTGATAGGGTTGAGATAAATTAATGAAACTTAAGGGATCTAACCATGCAAAGTGAAGTTTGTTTGCATGCTATCGTGCACTAGGGGGCAACCATCCACTTTGCCCCCAAGCACCCAACTTCAAAAATTTCGAATTGGAATGTATATTTTTGATAGCAGATTTGGATTTTACAGTGATGAATAATAAAATTTTACTTAAAATGCCTTACAGGGGGGCAAATCTGTAAAAATTACCCTTTTGAAAACAGTAGAAAAATAAAATTTGTATCATTGTAAAATCTAAACAGTTTAAATAAATTAATGAAACTTGGGGATCTGTACCCCTGAACTGAAAGGATTGTAACACGACAATTGCAAACATTTTTTATTGGCTCAGCAACTGCTCAAGATTTATTTGTTTGCCAAGTTATGTGAGACATTAAATAAGGCATAATGGACCAAATGTAAACAAAGCTGTTTCAAGACTTATGAACAAATATAATATGATTTCTTTAGAAAAAAACCTATGGTGACGTTTGAATCTGTAACATGTTCATGTTTTACATTTTACACAATGCATTTAAACGGGGCATGGAAGTACTTGGAGATCAGCATCAAATCTATTTTTCCAAATTCATGATATTTTAATGGTTTGGCCGTCAAGATGGGAAGATTTCACTGAAGTTCAAAAAGGCCTGAACTTGCCCTGTGATAAATTTATTAAGCATGTGTCGTCAAGATGGTTATCTTTGGCCAGCATCTGTTTAATATTTCCTCACATTTATCACAAAATATAAAACTGAACTAATGAAATCTATGAAATATAANCAGGAAGAATCAGAATTTCATTACATACGTGGTGTGATCAAAAAGTATCCGACCTTAATTTTTATTGGCCAAACAAAGAAAGCTGTGGGGGCGAGACTTGGTGTACGGTTGCAGGCATGCCTAGTGAGAATGCTCAATTATCTTTGAAGCGGTTCCACCACTCCTTTATTTGTGTGGTGCCCATCGCATCGTTCCGTAACACTTGTTAAATCTTGCGGATTGTTTCCATTTGAGAATCGCCAAGCTTAAAACAAAATTTGATGCAGTGGGCTGCTCGACTTTTCTGTCATTTTGTCAGAAATAAAAATGCGACGACCCTTACTCGCACTGGCTCACTAATTAATAGTACCGCCGACTGAATCGTGTTGCAGACTTACAAAAAATTGAGCATTCTTACTAGGCATGCCTGCAACCGTACACCAAGTCTCGCCCCATCAGCTTTCTTTGTTTGGCCAATAAAAATTAAGGTCGGATACTTTTTGATCACACCATGTATATGTGTATCCTAAATCCTTAACTCTTTAATTTTTAAAGCTTTAAATAAGACTGCTAGCTTATCATATTAACAAAGAATTTGGTTGGAAGCATCTAATCATTGTTTCACCTTTTTAAAAATGAATATTATCTCAAATATGATTGGGGAGGTTGGAAGTATGTCAAGACTCCCCAGTTATCTGACTGAGCTCACGAGCAATGACTGTACTCCCCATACTGAATATTTGCTATTCGCCAACTACCTACTAAGAACAGAAGCACAATTATAGAAGCTGACATACAAAAATTCTATTCCTTTTTGTCCTCAAGATGGAATTAATCTATGTCTTTACTAGACTACCAGTTTGATATGAAATGGGTTTCAAATACTTGGGCTGCTGTATCTGTACAGGGCATTCGTTGCCAGTATAGGGTGTTGTTGTAAAGAATAATTTATTTTATTAATTTTATGCCCTGGAGTATTTTTATTATTGTTTTCATGTCCTAGAGTGATAAGCAGTCCCTGCACGATCAAGCCGCTTGATCAAAACATCGTGTCAAGCTGATTGACACGACCTTCAAGCAGCCTTGGGGCGCATTAAGCATCCTATCAATCTTTTCATCAACACTCATTTGTAGTGAACTGCTCCTACTAGACTGTAGTGAATCAGTATTGTGAAGATACCATGGTTTCGAATCAGGATTTGGTGTATCGAGCAGGTGGTTGATGGAATGCCTGATCAAAATTGCTCTTGACTATCAAGCCGCTTGACTCATTCAAACTTTCCATCAATCTCCGTCAAGGCTTGACTCAAGCATCAAACGGGTTAATAGTCTATCAGTCATGCTTGACACCATTGCTTGAAGCGTTGTTTTGATCAAGCGGCTTGATCGTGTAGGGGCTGCTTTACATGCTATTCATAGTTAACTAGTCTTTGGAGTGTTTCACATTACTTTTAGAATAATTGTAATGCATTTTGCTTGAGCTCCATTAAAAGAGTGCCTTTAGGACCTCAAAATAATTTTATTGAGGATTATACTCCTCCTTTATACATTATATTGATTGTAATAGTGATTGTTGATAGTAAAAGGTAAAAGCGTTGTAGTGTAGGCTTCCAATTCTAGTGTAAGAAGATCTAGAAGATAGATTTCATAAGATCTAGATTGCTTTATTTGTAGAAACATTAAGCAGGAAAGGAATACACAATAATAATTATTTTAACCTTATATTTGTTTACTTTCTCATCTCCACTTTATTTTTTTGTTGTATTATTTTTCTTTGAGAGAAGCTTTTTAGCCTGCTTAGTTTTTATGTTTAATTTTTTAGCGTTAATAATGCAGTTAATTATAATTTTAGTCTTGTTGGCACAAAAAACCTTAGTTTCAATACAATGTATTAAGGAAACAAAAGCCATTTTAAAAATGCAATGATCAAATTTAAAAAAAATAAAATAAGGGACAATGCTAGAACTATAGCTATTATAATAGCTACAGCTAATATTTCAGAGCCTATGCCTATATAGGGATTCTAAAACTATATATATAATGGATGACACGAGTTATTGTGTCACTCCTTCGTCTATATAAACCTTACTTTCGACATTTGCAACCAGTTAACCGGAGGATCGTGGAATTGAACCCAGGTTTGTGATCACCACACCATGGATGGTGACCATAACACCATGGTGATAGCAGTTGGCAGCCACAGCAATAAACACACCCATCTGTTGTTTACTTTATTGATTGAAGAGCTAAGAGCTAAATGCTCTCCTATACTAGCAAGCTAGACCCTGTAGCTATATTTGTTATTACATTTTTGTCTATTAAGTTTATAATAAAACTGGAGATGAGGAGAATCTTGGTAACAGTAGATTCATTGCTAATGATTGTTGAGGTTGTAAATATACATGGATTATTAGAAATTTAAACTTATCATAAAATTGTATTTACACTTATTTAAGACTGAAATGTTTTGACATTTCGATTGCTTTAACTCCTTATCTGATTGGTATGCATCTTCCAGATATTGTAATTATTAATTTTTCTGTGTACATGGTCTTGTCCACGCATTCTTTCTTTAACATCACTGAACTCCACTTGTCTGCTTCCTCCCTCGTGAATTAGACCCTGCCTTCTGTCCAAAACTGTCTGTTTTTAATGTTTTATTTCTTCGACTCTTTCCCTGATACCTGATTAATCAGCCCATTCTAATATCTTGTCTAGAATAACGACTGTGTACCTGCAAATCCTCGTAACCCTAAAAACCTAATTTTTCAGAAGAAGCAAAAAACGCTGCTTTAAAAAAGTTTTTTTTTTAAATTTTCTTTTATTTATTTTTATTTCAATTAATTTTACTGAAACACTTAAACGTATCCCACAATTAGTTAAAGACTTACAATGCGTGGGGGTTACAAGGTTTTGAAACCTTGTCGTATACAAGGTTTTTTGTACCCTTTAGAAATGATGAATACAAAGTAATGCAATAATTTCTTTAAAAGAAATTGCTTAAGGCTTACTAACTTTTGCACGTAGGTAGATATTAATAATATATATCAATGCAATTAAAAAAAATATCTCGATTTTGAGGGTTACAAGGTATTGCAGGTACACAGTCAATAAGTACCTCTGCGTGTAGACTAAAATATCCCGATAATCTGGTAGGCTTCTTATTTGCATCAACAGCTTGCTTATTTTATCATAAATCTCCCCTGGGTCATGTCCCACTAGCTTTAGTTTAAGTGTCCCTGTGCCTCAAGCCGGTTATATTTAAACTGGCATTACATTAAGTGATAGTCCTTTGCTTTGTACATTTATTTTTCTGACATTCTTTAAATGGGGTGACATTAATTAAAATCTGTTGTATAAAAATTTCCTGGCTGATGTAATTTGAGAGAAAATCTATGCTAAGTCGCCATTAATTGTAATATTTATTTAGGACTGAAATTTTTTGAAATTAACAAATGATTCATTGTATTATTATTTATTAACATGTTAACTTTAAAACCAGTTATTTAAAACAGAATTATTTTCTTTATTTTTTCCTTTAATCCATCGAATGTGGTTGGATCCATGCCGGGCTAAGGCTGGTGGAGGTTGGATCCCCAGAGGATCCAAGTTTACCCTTTTGGCCCTCCGCAGTCTTACAAGTGGCCTGGCAGTCAAATGATATTGTATTTTGGCATTGCTTAGAAGTTAATGGTTTGGATTTTAAAGAAATTTATGAAACTTCTTGAATTATTATAATAGACAGCAGCAGTTAGCTAAGAAAATAATCTAGTTTTGAACAAATATCATGTCTTGCCATTAAATATATAACTTTCACCAATACTAATAAACAAAATAACTTTTGCTTCAGTTTATTATATTGCTGTAAATCTAAGCGCACTGTGTGCACGCAGTGTGCAAGGCCAAGTTCCAAGCAAGCATGCAGGGTATCTTTACTTCAACCAATTCACCCAGTTTTTCTCACCCTCATATCTCTGCTTCCTCTCAAGATAGGCTTTAGAAGTTTGAAACTCAGATAAAGCTTAAGTAGCTTAGGAAACTGTAAGAAATTAAACCCTTAATATTTAAGCCTTTTGTGAGAGTTTCAAAATTGCCATTTTTGTTACTTTATATTTATTTATTATTAATTTGTTATTAAATGAATTATTATTTATTATTAATAATATTAATTATTACTTATTTCTCTGTCTATTCTTACGACTCCAACAATTCTCCTCTCCATAGGTTATGCACCTGTCCTTAGCACTTTCAAATCTTCTCGGATTAAGGTCCATTTCTTTGCAACATAGGCTATAACTGGTATTATACATGAATTCCATTATTCGGCCATTTTTTATTTGTCTAAATTTGATCAAAAGAGGACTATGTAATTATTGCAGTATACTGACCCCCTTAGAGCGATTCGTCTTTAACCACTTTTTTAATGATTTGTCCCAGATAAGTGAATGCTACCACGTCTTTAGACTTGAAATTATTTATTCTAATGTCTGCCTGAGGTGTGTGTAATGATTTTTTTAGAGTTTTTAAATATGTATTCCTATTTTCCCACTTGTTAGTTTAGTGTAAAAACTCGAATAAATAATAAAAAGAAATTTAGAAAATGGCTGGGTAACCAGCTGCGATAAAATAAAAATAGGAGAGAACAAGGGTTATTAATGGCTTTACTGCTAAATAACCATAAAAAAAAAAAAAAAAACTCGAATAACAAATGTTTAATACGACCTTCACCCTGCTTAAATCACTTCAACTGGTGCAATTAAAAGTGACTGGAACTGTGAAAGAAGAGTACAATGGTTATACTTTGTGATCAGTTGATCACATAGTATGACCATTGTGCTCTTCTTTCACATTTCAGTCACTTGTCACTGGTCTGTTTTCCTAGTTTGTTGGATTTGTTTGCATGAGATTTTGAGCAGGTGTTGAATGCGGTCAAATTGTGGGTGGTCTCAGAGGATTTAATGTAATGTCAGTTTTTGTCCATTTTGAGCTCATGTAGGTCTGTTTTATCTGGGATTTAGATATTTGGGGGTTAGTCTAGTGTCTAGTGGGTCCCATATGAAGGCTGATACATATAAGCAATTTCCTCTTAAATTATCATATGCATCTGTCACCTAGTAGGTTCCAGGTTTAGTTCCTAACTCATTTACACTAAAGTTGGGAGTACATGAGTAGCTACTTAGTAAAGTGGCGTCTATCCGGCTGCAGAATGCCAATTATTTGTTTCTTTACAGCTGATGGACCGACACCCTGACCCCATGCATTCACTAAATATATAGTTGTATTTTTATAAGAGCTTATGCAGGCCCAAGTCATTCACAGGTTGTTGCGCCACCAATTATTATTATTAATTATTATATTACTGACCCCTGACCTGACTTACTAGATTACATTTTGTTGTGATAAAACTTTATTTGCATTTAAATCTTAATGTTTCGCTTTCATGTTCATCTTTATGTTTCAATTTTTGTCCCTAAATTAACCTATTAATAGATGTTAGTGAGATTTTTCTAAGGTTAATTGAAAAATGTTTACTTTTTTAGGGTCCGTAGGCTAAAGCCAAGGACCCTTATATTTTCGCTCGTGTGTCTGTCTGTCCGTCCGTCCGTCGCATGCTCTCACGGCTACACCTTTCGGCCGATGACTTTGAAATTTGGCATGTATATGACTTGTACCTACCCACACATGTTAAAAATATAGCGACTAAAAAAAATATTTTTCAAAAAATGTAGGGTAAAAAAACTTACATTTTTTGTTTTTTGTTACATTTTTTTCCCCCGACATCGTGAGGGGTATCATATTAAAGGGTACGTCGAGCTGATTACAAAAATATATAATTCTTNAGTAAAGTGGCGTCTATCCGGCTGCAGAATGCCAATTATTTGTTTCTTTACAGCTGATGGACCGACACCCTGACCCCATGCATTCACTAAATATATAGTTGTATTTTTATAAGAGCTTATGCAGGCCCAAGTCATTCACAGGTTGTTGCGCCACCAATTATTATTATTAATTATTATATTACTGACCCCTGACCTGACTTACTAGATTACATTTTGTTGTGATAAAACTTTATTTGCATTTAAATCTTAATGTTTCGCTTTCATGTTCATCTTTATGTTTCAATTTTTGTCCCTAAATTAACCTATTAATAGATGTTAGTGAGATTTTTCTAAGGTTAATTGAAAAATGTTTACTTTTTTAGGGTCCGTAGGCTAAAGCCAAGGACCCTTATATTTTCGCTCGTGTGTCTGTCTGTCCGTCCGTCCGTCGCATGCTCTCACGGCTACACCTTTCGGCCGATGACTTTGAAATTTGGCATGTATATGACTTGTACCTACCCACACATGTTAAAAATATAGCGACTAAAAAAAATATTTTTCAAAAAATGTAGGGTAAAAAAACTTACATTTTTTGTTTTTTGTTACATTTTTTTCCCCCGACATCGTGAGGGGTATCATATTAAAGGGTACGTCGAGCTGATTACAAAAATATATAATTCTTTGGTTATAACTTTGATAGGGCGAGCGTAGGCACGTTTGAAGTGGGTGTGAAA
>KZ651066.1:144110-154456 GCA_001010745.2 Gerris buenoi
AACAAACTGATTACAAACTCAAATCACCAACCAGTTGACTATGAGTTTCAACCTGTGTAATTGAATGGGACACCGCACACGGAGCAACTCATTACAAACTGGGTTTGCTTTTTGTCAACTCAAAAATGACTGGAGTTTCCAGTTGAGTTTGTTTTGAGTTGCTCCGTGTACGGACGGCCTTAATCATAAATAATCTCATTCACTGTCAACCTATGTTTTTTAGGTTATTATTTTTTAAAATATTGTTAATAACTTTGGTTCTACTCAATATTTTTCGATGAAACCAAGCCTACAAATTGCGCAACATTTTTGCGCTCACCTATGAAAAAAAATCGATTTCGCTTAGCCAGTTTTGCGCATATAAAGTTTGACAGGGGTGACAGACACATATAATCGAAAAAAGTTATGGCTGGATTTGTTCTTCTGAATGTATGAAATGAAAAAGTATCCAACAAATTTTCAATTCTGACCACTGTACAGACAAGACTTAAAATTTTATAATAATTATTGGTATTTTAGTGGTACTTTTCTGGTTGTTAATAGTCAAGGTAATACCTAGGTCATAGGTTTATTGATATTACTCATAAATTTCGGAACTGATTGACTGATAATTTGGGACTTACTGCTTGTTTTATAAGTAGGTTCTTTTTCTTAGTTATGTTAAAACGTGTTTGGTAGTTACCTTTTTGTTTCTTTTTATAATTTATTATTATTTGTCATTTATTTGCCCTCTTTCTTTTTATCTACTGGAATTAATGTGGTTGTTATAGTGATAGTTTATGCACCCCTTTTAGATAGGCAGTTTGTTATTAATATTTGAGTTCAGTTTTTGTCTGTTGAGAAATTATTATCAATCTTAACCTAGATGTGGTAATATATTATCACTTTTTTTCACATCGTCATTAAAATACAACAATAATTAGAATACGACAGTATTTCAACAAGATTAGAAATAAATTCAATGTAAAAATCTATATTCTTTACATTATATATACATATATGTATGGAAAAAAAGTAAAAAAACTAGAAGGCAGAAACAACGACATTATTTACGTTATTTGCTTTATTTTGTGAGCAATTTCTCCTCTTTCTATAGTTTTAAAAGCTTAATAATGGTAAATCCGATACTTCTAAGTTTATTTTTTCTTAAAGTTTTGAAGTTTGTTAGAGTAGTCATGCCAGTCATTTGAGCGTGTTTGCTCCGATTATTTATATCTTATGGTATGGGGGTATCATTTAAGTACATAATATGTTATGTAATAGGATTAACTTTTTATAGATTTTTAATCTCCGTTCTTAAAGGTACTAGAATAATACTTTAACTTCTCATTTCTGCAACGAGAAGATAAAGTGTTATTCCTGGTGCTATAAAAGATTAAAATCTATAACTAATTAGAATAATGTCAAAATATTTTACTTATGTCGGCTTGTCGAGTAGATAAGATAAGGATTAAGTTTAAGTACATATTATAGATAGAAGATGGGGAAGGGCGCCCTGCTATTGCTATAGTGAGGTTGATGGTTCGAGGTGCAGAAGGGTGCCAGGGGTTGAGGAAGGCAAAGCATGAGGGGGTTGGAGGGGAGCTTGCTCTGAGGTGAGGGTGAGGGGTGGGGAGTAGGGTTAAGGTGCCGGTAGCTCCAGGTCAGTCCCGTCTCGGCACCGCGTGGGAGTGCAGTGTATGATCTCCGTGGAGCCGTCCATTCCCGTCTTAGCGTACTTATAAAGGTGCTACACACGTAGAGTACACCCGACGTTACTCGACTGCGTTTGTCGGGTTCCATATCCGTAGACATGAGAGTCTGAAGTGCCGAATCTGATCGTTTCTGTTCTGGGTTCTTGTTGTCGTTTAAGTGCGTTTGGTTGGTACAGTGGTATCCCGCGACGTTACCATGTTGTACTGCGTGCTGCCTGCCGGGGCGCCTCCTGCACCTCCTCCTTGGTTTCAGTCTAAGGGTGCCCAAGCCGCTGCGGGACCAAAACCTTGGCCAGTCAAGCCTAATCCAAGGCTCAAACCTCCGCCTCCACAGCCTAAATTCAGATCCCGTAAAAAACAAGTTAGTAATATAGTTGTCAGTTGTCATTATATTTATGCTAGGTCTTTTTAAAAACCTATTACTGTTAACCAAATACATGTGAGCTGTTTTGTTTAATCAATCGTTTTAATAATTTCTTAAAACTGCAGTTGTTTATATCATGTCTAACCTGCTAAACGTTACCTTCCTCTTCTTGATTTATGTATAATTTCACGTCAACATCAATTTCATCGTATTAGTTTATAAGTCTAACCTGCTAAAATTACCTTCTCCTCCTTGATATATGATATATGTATAATTTCAAGCCAAAACTTTTTTACTTTCTCATACAAAGAGAAAGTATTGTGATGGCACGAAAATTCGATTTTGAGATTTTTATGGATTTGCACGTTTTGAGGCCCTCTGAGTCCAAAAAAGTGGTTTTTAAAAAATGTCTATCTGTGCAGACGCTAGGAGCCTAAACTACTGGATCGATTTTGACGAAATTATAGGCGTCTATGATCAGAAAAATCATACCCCGAGGCGATATCGAGGAATTAATTTTAGCTCTAAATTTAAGGGAGCTGACCCCCAAAAACTCTGAAAAANTTTGACTGGATCTCTGAGTCCCCGTTCCAGCTTTTTCACCCTCATCCTTCCTTTCTAGACTTTTATCGATAATATTTGTTTCTCCTTCTTTTTAGTTTTATTTCTAGACTTTCAGACTCATGTGTTTTCACTATATATTTTCTAAATACTTAATACTTAATGCTTTTTGTTGAGTTATCATAATATCAGTAAGTAAGCTTTCCATCAGAGTTAATAAAAATCTTTCCGACTTGACTTTCACTGAAGACGACATTTGACTGGAAATTGGTCCGTATTAATTATATATTAGTTGTTGTATGCCATTATATTTATATACCTGACAATTTACTAGTCCTGTATAATCATTAAGGGAATACAAATAGAACGGAAAAATTGAAGTTTGACAATAGTAAAAAATAAACATGTTTTTTTTTACTCCACTTTTTTACTTTATTTGTTTGTCATAACATGAGAACTCCAATTAATTAGATTAAGTTTTTAACATTAGACACCAATTTCACTTTTGAATTATTATTCAATACATTATAGAATGTTTAATAAAATAGTTCTGTTAGAGTGAGAGCAAAGTTGTTGAATCATTGAGGACTATTTAACACTTCGTCATCCCTCCAGCTGTTAAGAACCATTGCCATTTCCCTGTTTGTATGTGTTATCAATGTTTGTTGTGTTAACCTCGTTTCCTACATATTAAGTTGTTGTTTGTTTCTACATAAGGCGTCTATGATCAGAAAAATCATACCCCGAGGCGATATCGAGGAATTAATTTTAGCTCTAAATTTAAGGGAGCTGACCCCCAAAAACTCTGAAAAAAGTATTTCTCGAAAACGGTTCCGAAGATTTTGAATAAAAAATTTAAATGTAGACCATTCGGAGAGCCCTACCCTGGAGATGTTATTTTTTATGATATATTTTGATGAAATGTTCAATAATCATTAAACGTGTCTACGGAAACTAACTAACGGAAAACACTGGGCGATGTCATTATGAACTCGTATATCGTATATGAGAAAGTTTGTTTGAGATGTCTCGGACCGATTTTTTGAAGAGAGCATTAAACTTCAAGCAGCTTATCTCTTCTCTGTTAAGGCTCTCCCATACGCGATCAAACATTTTTCACAAACATGATGTTTGTTGCGCAAACCAGATGTCGGGCAAATTTAGGGCATACATCAAACTGGACCGATTTTTTGTTTTATATAAATCACCCATATAAATCATTTATATAAACATGTATATAAGGTATCCAAAAGTAAATGGTAAAGAAAGAGCTAATTTTGTTCAACTTGTTTTGGTATACATTAATATAAGTAAGGAAGGTTGTTTTTGCCTTAGTGATTATTAACTGACACTCATAATCAAGTCTGGTTAAAATCAAATTAAAGTTTCTAATTGTTTAGGCAGGTGTGTGTATTACTAATGACAATAAAACTGTCAAGTTGTTCTGAATTGGCGGACATTCAATCTTTGTCTTGCAATTGGTTGTATCAGTATGACAGGTAAAAAGATGAAGTATTTTTATCTCTGCAGCTAGAGAATGCAGTTGCCACTCTAATTTTTGATATATTTAAGTTTAATTACTATTTAAATTATTATAGAGCAATCCCTCCTGTTATTCAGACTCATAATGTTATTATATTTTACAACAATCTACGTGACAAGTATCATAAATAAGAATGCTTATCGCTTTAAGACTAACATACTTCCGGTTTAATTTCAATAGTAGGTGACGATGACGTTAAATTGTTAATAGATAAGCCAGATATCACACCAAGGTTAAAAGATGGTGCAGAAAACCTGATTTTATTTTATTTTTTCAATTTGTACTACCTATAGTCGCCATAGCATCCACAGAATTAATCAAGAAGCAACCAATTAATCGATTTTCTACGAAACTATTAACGTAATATGNTTATTAATTTAATTATAATAAATATTTCTGTTGTTTAAAAATATTATTTATAATAACAATAATTTATATCAATGATTTTAAAAGCAAAAAAAGCAATTTTTTTTTTTTTTTTTTTTTTTATAATGAATACTAAGAAAGATTATAATATATTCATAAGATATTTGAAGCTTAACTTATTAATCCCTTATAATAATAATCAAAGCGTAGATTTAAAACATATTTCTTATTAATCAGAGAAAAAAAAAACTGATAGTACGAATGAACATTACAAGGTCTACTTATAAATGAAAATATTAATGCTTTATAACAAGTTATTTGCTTTGAGATTTCTGAAAATATCCATTCTCAATTTTGGTAATTTCTTACATCTTGAAAAAATTGAATTATTTTTTTACTCTATCGAATAATCTTCTATTCAATACACCAACCGTCAACCATAAAAAAAATATATTATGTATTTCTATTATCTTTTCCTGAGAATACTTAGGGTTTTAATTATAGAAAACTTTTAAGTGTCATGGAATCTCAAATGGTTCCCTTGAATTTGTTTAAAAATAAAGTTTATAAACATAAACAAATGGTTGTTTAAAAGTTGTTGAGCCAGTTTGTTGATATTCTTGCAGAGGCCTGGCTTTAGATTCTAGTTAGTTTTCTAAAGGTCTGACAGTAAGAAAGGAGTGATGGCCAGGTTCCAGATATATATCTATTTATATCGTAGGCAAGCCAGTGCCTAGCATAGCCTATTTAGGACTTCTGTCGCCTTCTTTTAAACCTTTTTAACATACAGAACCAGGCAATTACATTAAATAACATGTTAACAGCTTCATATTCTTATGTTAAAAACCATTATACTACTGGGCTATTTTGAAAACAAGTTTATGCTAGCCATCACGTCCTTTTTTTACGGGAAAACTATTAAAATTTGTTTTTGAATTGAAACTACAGTGTTGTCTTTTTGCAGTTTTAGTATCATTAATCTTTCGCTAATTTAATCCTGTCATCCTTTTTTTTTAGTGTCGAGTTATTTATTTATAAATGTGATTTGTTTTTTTGGAGTAACTATAAAAATTAGGGAGTCATTTAGAAAACTAATTTTATTTCTCTATCTACATATTTACATGACCAAGCAATCTTCACATATTTTATTGCTTTTTTTCATACATCGTTTTCTTATTAAGTGTCAATTTAAACATAAACAAGTAAAGGTCCCACTTAGAACGAAACAGATCACAGATCGGATGGGTCCAGTGCTTCAAGCAACCCTCTATAACCTTCCATTTAACAAACAACAAACCTACATTTAAAAGGTTCAGGGGGGTTATAAACTCTATAAGAGGTATTTTTACATTTCAATATTACATAGTCATCTCGATTTTTCTCTCAAAACCTTTCATATTATTTTCCCTTCATATCATTATTAATAAGTTCTGATAAATTTAGCTTTCGGGTTTTTGCAGTATTTTTTATTTTTTTTTTTTCAAATTCCATGTTCGCAATTGCAGTTTCCAAATTTCTCTTAGAGTTTTTATACATGTATAGAAAAGACTATCACTTCACCACATTGCCTTTGCTTATCACCTCTTTCTCACTAAGCACTGTATAGTTGGTTCGACCGTTGCCTCTTCAATGTTTTTATCTTTTCCCATTTGGGTCGTTGCTCCCGCTCCCTGCTTTGCCAACATTTCTATCCTAGAGGGAAAGTTATATGACACTTTTAAAAACAATTAAAAGATAATACTCTTGCTTTCTTTTGCATTTTAGAATGTTTTTAATTATCAGTGTATACCACCTGCAACGTCGTGTTCAATAACTGCAGTAGGTTTTTTGCGATATAATTTTTTTTAACACCTACTTTTAATATCATGCAAAGAGCGTGACTGGTGTTTCTGAATACTACAGTCCCAATGAACTAAATTGTTTGTACTAATTTTAGTTACTTGTTTATTTTGTTATTTAATTTTAAGCAGTGGAAAATTTGCATAATTTAGTTTGCATTTAACTAGATTTTGTCCTCTTGCTTGTCAGAGATGTATTCAATGATTAATTTATTGAATGAAATTATTTATAACAGGTATATTTAATGCAGGTTCCTTAGTTATTTCAATTCAAGTCTTAAGGGAATTGACAATGATCTACTAAAGATGAATAATGAATAATTTTTTTTTATTGAAACAACTACTTTTATTTTACACTTAAACACTGTTACTCTGTTATTTTTCATGTTTTTTAAGTATTAAATGTCTCTCACCACAATCTTGATAAGTATATATATTTTTAAAATAAAAAAAATATAATNATACTTCTCCCAACTAAACAAGCAAACTTTAACAAAATTTTCAAGAGCTTCAAAATTTATATAATGTCTGCATACAATTTTTTTTTTCTCACAATTACTTTTCCTTGAAAAGTTTGCCCCAATTATTTTCGTAATTAGAAGATTAAAAATTGTATACATACCTCCAAATTTCTCCTTTTTTTTCTTTTAGTTTTGAGATTTTTTTAATTAAAATTTTATTTTAACATAACTGAAAAACATTTTACTTATTTATTTTAGTGTTTTTGTTGTTTTTTTTAATTCAAAAATATATTATTTTAAGCTCTACATGGTATTCTAATAAAATATGTTAATTCCACTTTATACGATGTTTATATAGCCTCATCTTGAGGCATCTTCAGGCCTAAATACGTATAACCTATAAGACGTATAGACTATAGACGTTAGAATGATATATTATTGAATCAAAGTACGAAAAGAGGTTAATCTCCTACAACTATATTTTACTTAGTTAGTTGCAACACTTATCTGTAAGATATACTACTTTAGGCTTGATCAAAATTCTAGTATGTTTATAAATTATTTTGAAAAGAAAAAAAAAACATGTCTTCATATTAACCATAAAATACATACAAACTTGTTTCTATTTTTAAATATAGATGATAAAAAAATAAATAAATAAAATAAATCTTTCATTACACTTTTACAATATTTGACTGTAAACACCTACCTCCTATCTTCAAATAAGTATTTAAATTAGAAAAAAAAAAAATATATAAAACCATAGATAATTTTATTTACTTGGTCCTATTATTATTTATATGTCTTCCAAGTTAACTTCTAGTAATTAATAATGGTTTAACTGCTTAATCTCAATTATATTTCTTTTAAATAACTTACGGCTTATGATATATTAAGATATTTCTTCATAATTTGAATAACTGAGCTTATTATCTATTTATTCAAAGGTATAGGGTCGAATAATATCTTTAGTAATTTATAGCCTTCAATTGCCGAAAGGTAATAGCTTTTTTTTTAGTATGTACTTATCTAAAATCATTGGTAATCATTGTGCTTACGCTATGGTAATTTTCTTGTATTAGCTAAAATATATATTTTTTTTAACCTTTATTGAATTAAGAAAATACCCACATAGTTTTTAAAATAGAAGAAAACCCCAACTTTTACTTTTAATTATTATTATTGGAACTAAGTTCTTTCTGGTTAAAGCGTCTAGAGCCCGGGAATCCGAAAATGAAAACGAATAAATTCAGAAATTAAAGTGATTGCGTATATGCCATCTTTTTATTCAGTAGACTATGTTGTGTCTTACACATGTGGTTCTTTTGCAATAGCAGAGAACATCTTTCTTGCTTGCTTTTAAATAAATTAATAGGGACACAACACTCGAAAACATATCTACGGAACAATATATGTTTTATTTTTATTCTCGTCTAAACCCCCCCACCCAAGTCAGCAACTCATTACACCATCTTGAAGAAGATAAATAAAAAAATAAAATGGTTCGACAAATTACAAATAAAAGTAATAACTCTTAAAAGATATCCATCCACAGTAAGAGTTTTAGCTTTTTACTCTAAAATATTTTTATTTTCTTAATATGAGCGAAATCGTTTTCTTTTCATTGTCAATGTTATTGATGTTCTTATATGAAAAGCGTGAAACGTGAAATCTTGTTAGATAAATGTCCGTTACTAGTACAAGTGACTGTATATATAGTTGGGGTGACGTATTGTAATTTTAACTGTACACCATAGGTGTCACTTTCCCTGTTATTTTTGTATGTTTGATACGCTCTATACGTGTTTTTAACGACTTATAATATATTCCAAGGATGCATTCTCACTTTTTTAGTGAAAAAATTTTTTTTTTTTCAATATATAATATATTATCTGAAATGATGTGTAACACCTATGATTTTAGAAATTTATTCAGTACGTCTCCAAATATAGTTTCTTTAGGTATTTGATAGGAATGTTGGTTTTTAGAAACTTTTAATAGAAAAATGTATTATTTTGTTAAAAGTATGATTTAAGTGGTATTTTCATATATTTCTCATGTTATGAACTTTGTTTTTATTTATAACTATTCTTAATTACACAAATGGCCTACATTTTTTAAACTTATATCGTAGACTTATTATCTGTCTTGAGAATGTCATTTATATATTTGCATGACATGAAGGGGGTTGAAGGCCATTTATTGGGGCGGTTTTGTAAATATTTCTTTTATAACTTCTTGAATGAATTGTTTTATTATTTCTGATATATAAGATTGAAACTGGAACCAAGTTGCTTTAGTTTATTCGCGTGTAAAATTAAATGATAGCAAATTGTTCATTACTCGACAGTGCCTTTTTGACTTATCTATAGGTATAGCTGTTAAGATTGCTTTGCTTTGTATTAAATCGTCAAGAATATTTAAAACATTTTTTATAATATATTTATTTTTATTTTAAAACTAAACCATCCTGATTAAAACGATTTGCGTGTATGTTAATACTGCAGAAATACATATTTTGAGTTTGTTATTTCGTTATGGTATTATTTTTTTCTCTATGATATGTGATTTAATTTATTTTAGATGTCAGACGTCTAGACTTAAGTCTAGGATGTGATAAAAGTATACCACTATTTTCTTTCCTTATTTTATATATTTTTCTTCGCTTTCAACCGGTTTCAAACCAGCTGACTTCAAATACTGAAAAGTCGATAAAATTATGATAGATTGTTTTGACTGAGATCTTGTGGTACCACTTTATAATTATGTCTATGGAAAGGTTAAGAGAAATTAACAGATTATTAATAGAGATAATATTGTCGTCACTTTTCATAACTTTTTGGTAGTATTCATACTACGGAACGTTTAAATTTAAATCAAATTATAATTACTATTTACAAAGGGAGAAAGACAGAGAAAAATAGACTTCAGCGCCGGGACTCGAACCACGGACTTCTGCCTCATTCTCGTCACTATTGTATATTAAAATTAACAAACGCGTTTCGCTATTATTCTAGTAGTTCTGTGAACAGTAGACCTCGCGACGTCAAAAATTGAAAACATCCATTATATACCTCGATTGCAATGACTTCAAGGATAATTCCTGCCAAATTCGAACAAGCATTCCTTCAAACTTTGAAAAAATTACTTTTAATTCGATGAAATCAAATTTAGTTTTGGCTTTCCAAATAGTCGGAGAGTTGGTTACATTTAGTTTACAAAATTAGGAGACAGATTAACCAACAAAATTACTAACTTATCAATAAATAGTAATTAATTAATTAACTATTAACTGATTATGGTATGGTCGTAAGAAATAGAATAATCTGTGCAAGTTTCAGCATGCTAGGTTCATCAGGAGTTAAGGCAATTTAGAAAAATAAGATAAATACGCAGAAAGATTTACAATATAACAAATATCCCTAACTATTATGAAGTATACATACATATTCTTGTCGGCGAAAGATAAAATAAACTTGTAGGTAATGAACAGTAAGCAATTAAAAAGAGAAAAATGGC
>KZ651066.1:156533-166749 GCA_001010745.2 Gerris buenoi
ATATATATATATATATATATATATAAAGTTTTATAAGACCTATTTTTTCGTGATCAGGGGCCCTTGAAACGTATTTTGGCCACATTCCCGGGTCCAACTCCCGCCATGAGGGTGGCTCCATTAGCGAATTTTTTCCAATGGAAATTCGCTAAAACATGTTAAAAAATACTCAAATATTTTGTTTAATATGAGGTTTATTGAATGCAACATTTTTTTAAAATGTTTTTTTTTTTTTACAGGTATGTATGCCGTTATTTGTTGCACTGCCAGTATACATCTGGTGAGCTTAAATTGTTAAATTTAATATATTTACTTTAACTAAGATAAGTTGTATACATGAAGTCATTACAAGAAACTTAAAGTTAGTTTAACTTTGTTTTAATAAATTATAACACGAATAATTCTTAACACTGAAACGACTGGCGTGTTTTTCGCATAAACTTAAATTATTATTTAAGGTTTGTCGTTATAGTAGACTGAAGATAAAATCTTATACTTATGGCTCATTTGTCGTAATATTGCCGGAAAAGTAAAAGGTTGGTGACAAACCAAGTACCTACTGAGACAAAATAGTAAATTAAAATCAATGTTTTTTGTCGTATAATATCCAACTCCATAGCGCATGTGGAAAAAAATGGGTCCAGAAGGTTGAAACTTATATGGCACCAACAATAGGCTAATAATGACCTACCACCCAAATTTCATTAATATCATAAGAGTAGTTTTTAAGATATTATGATGGGTCACAAAAATTGAGCGCCAGACAGACAAACAGACAGATTGGGACGGAATAAAAAATGTTCTCTATTGTTTGAAACGGAAATCTGTCTTAAAATTTTTGAAATCGGAGACATACAAGTTTTTCGTTTCCAAGATCTCATAGCTTCCGTTACCTTCGGTAAGCTTGGGAAGCAAAAATAAGGTTATTTACCAATTACTTAATAGAATAATTGATAGAATTTTCTATAGTTTAATAATGAACTGTATTGATACATTTTCTATTATTATTTATATCAATTGAATATTTTTTTGACGTCTTATATATTTTTTAATTAATATTTTATCTTATTCGACCTAAATAAATATTTACATAAACTCATACAATATATATATAAAATAGTGTAACAAAGCGAATAAATGAAATCTTTCAATGGAAGTTATTTAATAGACAAAGGTTTATTTTCAGCTGTTTTTTTTTAATTCAATGATCTCGCTTGTTTTGTCAACAGAACAATTTTTCTATTTTAGAACATTGTTTTGTTTTGATTGAATCGAATTATTGAATTTTTTATGAAAATATTTACTTTAGGTTTATATAATATACGCTATTGTGCATTCATTGTATCAATTATCTGAAACCATACTATGTACTCATTTTTTATAAAATAGAAGCAAATAAGTATAAATTTGAACCTGCTAGTGTAAATAGAGAATAGTGGATATAGAGCAAAGAATAGTGGAGCTAAATGCTGAACTTTATAATATTATTAACTGAAGTTCGTTTTTGATATTGTATATGTTTTTATCATAAAATTTCGCGGAACATCGCTGAGTTGTTAGTTGTTTGAACATTCCTCCTTTAACGTATTGTTAGGTTGATCGGGAAATAAAATTAAATAGGAGCATATATAGGTAAATAGAATGTAGCAGAGGTAAACTATAGAATTTTTATGTATTAGTCAATCAATTTGTTCTTGTACAGGCTATTTTAAATTTTAGGTGGATGACAAAGTAACATGGTTTTACTAACGTTTTCGTTAATTTCGAAAAATCATATTTACCTGTATTATTCAGGTGGAATATTGTAGCTTTGTTACACTACAAAAGTTTTGTTTCTCCGTAATTTTGATTGAATTCTAGTAAAAAACTTTTCTTTTTTTATTGTTATTTTTTTGTTGCTGTTAAGATTGACGTTGCACTAAAAAAAAAAAGATCGTATCTGGCTTTTAGAAGCAACGATATGTTAGAGGATCAGATGAACGATTGAAAGGTCAGACGGATACAGATCTAAATCTAATCGCTTATTTTACTGAAATTTACAAGGGTTTTTTTTTTTTATAGGTAACCTTCTCCTCAGGGTTAGATTAACTGTAATGCTCATTCTTTAAATCCCTGGCCCACATACTCCTGTAATCAGCTTGAATTAATTTTATCTTATTATTGGCAACCACATTTACTTGCAATTAGAGTTAAAATTATAAAATTATTTGAAGGTTTGGTTCAATTAATTGACCTTTGTTGATCTTTAATGTTTCCAGTAATAGTTGTTCTTATTAATCGTTGAATTTGAATGAGTTTTATTAGTGGGTAGTTTATCGCTGTTTAGGGAGTTCAATGCGCTAGGCATGCATGTTCTGGTGAATGAAGATCCGGCGTGTAGTTGCTAATTGGTTCGCTTTGCCTCTTGGTTGTAGATGGTTAGGTCCGTGCATCAATGTGTGTAGGTTAATTGTCAAGAGATGCTCGGGTAGTAGATGTTGCCCGTTGACTCTACTAAACAGGTTGTTGGGATGGGACGGGTACAGAGATGTACGCTCCGTTGATTCCACGCCCGAGACCGGGGGGTTCAGCTAGCGGTACCCTCGCCAGCTCCTCGTATGTACAACAGATTGGAGAAGATGCTTCAAAATCGCGTTACGTCCCTAAAACCATTCGACAAAACAACGACTGTAATAAACATTCCTTGTTAAACGGCTGTTTCAATAACTAGAAATATCTCTCTTTAAAACGGAGTCTTTAACTTCTATATTGCTTTTGCAAATTGCCCCGTACCTGTCTCCCTTTACGACCCTTTAAAACATCTTTCCTTTTGTTCTTTTATATTTTTCGTCAATTTAACTCTAGGACGAAGAGTTAAAATTGTGGCTTTTTTATGTTCTTGCAATAAATGGTAAAATTGTAAACGATGTTAACACATTTGGTTACATAATTAGGTGTCGAACCAAAATAAAAAATTCTTGGTGGAATTTTAAGTATTGCAGAACTTTATGTCTTTTTATCTCTATTTCAAGTTTTATTGCTTACTACAATGTTTGGTATTCTAATGTTAACATATAATATCGACTTTCATTATTTATTTGATAAGTAGACACTCTTCCTAATATTGTTAGACAGTTAAATAATATTAACAGAATATTATTTGTAAAATCGTATACTTCACTCAACAGCAATTAATTTATTTCTTTCTGAGAATAATATATTAATGGTTTTTAATAGTTCACAAGCATACAGAATATTTATAAAAACTACAAGTTAACTAAACATATTTTTAGAAGTCTTACAAAGATCTTAGTTAAACACAATCAATGTCCTCGATGCAGATTGAGGAGACAGGTTGGTATCGTACCTGCCAATTTTTTGACGTAAGTAAGAGAAGGTAACAGCCTTGAATATTTTAAGTGTGAAGGCTGTCTTGACTGAAAATAAAAGCTCTAACATTTAAACGAATTTTTTGGAATGTCGTTTTTCTTCTAATTATAGAACTGGTACTCGTATATTGTTGATAAAAATTTTATTTCCTGGGAAAAAGACTTTTTTTCAAAATTTAAGGATTTCAGGATTTTTTATTATAGATAGGGAGCATTTTTTTATTTATATCTATATATATATATATATTCTTTTTTTTTTGTTAAATAAGTTGGTAATATTTCTACTCTAAAACAATATAATCCAGTCCTCATAATGTGAGACAGTTCTTTTTTTTAGCGCCGAAATTAGCCCCTTCAGATGTATTACCCCATGTATAAATTAAACGTGTCTTCCTATTATAAGAAGTAGTAGCCGGAAATAAACTTAGCTTTAACCGAGGTCCTTCGATGCTGCTGCTTTGAAGTTTTATGGTCATATTCAAATACTCCCACCTCCGAATCCGTCCGCCGTTCTAGTTGAACGACTGAGTCCTCTATTGTCGATTTTTTCCATGGCTCTGTTTATCCCTGTCGCTTGAGTATTTTAAATTGACGCCATTCCAGAATCTCCATGGTCGTTATCGTAAGGACGTGGTTTCTTATTCTTATTAGTCTTACTTAAATTCAATTTTTTTTTAAGCTATCGCTAAAGTGTTAGTCATACATTTATAATCTGGGTATATTGCAAGGAAATGTTAGTCATACATTCATAATCTGGCTATATTGCACCGAATATTTTCTCTATCATCTGCTAAACTTCTAATCCAGTCGCACCCAGAAGTCTAATGCAGTTTCTTTACTGCTTAAAATATATAATAAAATCCTTTTTGCTTAAATATATTGACCTCCGTAATATCCGAATCACTTTAGTCAGAATTCTGCAGCACAGTCCTAAATAATGATGTCTTTGTAACGCTAATTCTTTAGCATACTCATCTACTTCCGTTTATTACAATATTAATTTCTATTATCCCCTCTCCCGTCAATTCTAGAAGCATGTCCCAAAATTCAAATACTTAATGTTTGATCTAATTCAATTGTATCCTGACTTCAAAGTGTTTTACTTAAATTATAAAAAGGACATAAAATTAAATGATCGTCGATTTTTATAAACTTTTATTATATAACTATACTGTGTTAGCTCTTTTATAACTTATTTTCTTTAAAGCATTTACGACAATTTAATTATGAAGTTTTTTTGTTGCAAGTGTCCCTACAAGTTTATTTTAAACTTTTCTCTCTAAGCCCAAAGCATACACTTTTTTCTCTTTCTTATTGAAGATCTTTTTCAATACAAAGTTGTTTTTTTCACTTTTATGTTTAGTCTTCTCTTTAGTAGTTTCGTTGTTAAACTTTTGTTGTGTAACTATTTTATTATCGTTATTTTGTATTACTAGTATAAATAGAAATACAATTTCATCATTATTTAATGATTTAAAGTTAGTTTTTTTTCTATTCTTACTTCCTAGTTTTTAAATATATAAATAATTCACTAAAACAATGTTCTATATTTTCTTCTCTTTTTTTGCAAACGTTTGTTGTTGTTTAACAGACAATTAACAGGATGGATGTTAGTAAAAAAAAAAAAAATAAATAAATGATCATGTGTTTCGTCTATTTTTATGGAAATTACATATGCATATTATTTAATACCTTATGCCTTTGACAAAATTGTAATAATAATATTATTTTCGCAACTTCCTTTGTTAGATCTCGTTTTGCAGTGCATGAAACTATTTGTTTATTTGCAAAAATTTAATTGATTAAGTGTGTGAAGATACAGTTAAGCACAACACTCTGACAATTTTCTGTTTTATTTCATGATCCATTACCTAATATTCTGATTAGATGTCTAATTATTTGTTAGCATGATTATTAATTTCTATATTTGTGCAGCTTTAAATGTCAGATCAGTTTTATGTAATAACAGTGATAACGAAAAAAAGGGAAATTAGATGGTTTGGTTTGTAATATTTCTGTTTGACGTGTCCTAAATCCGTCATTGTTGTCTAAATTACAGAGAGACCATGTGTAGTTGGTTAGGTTTTCAGTGACCACGCCTCTACTTCTAAGTGACATGACATTAACTCACGTAACGGTTACCTCACGGAACTCAACGTAACTTGTCAGAAACCGTTAAAATCTTTATACTCTAGCCTTCAAACTAAAAGTCATAACAGATTTGTATCTAATTTTGTGTAATAACATATTATGCTTAGAAGCTGATAAACTAATATGGTTTACGAATACTATTATGCTTGACGAAAATGATTCTTTAGATTTTAGATTATTACGAGATGCTAGTTTTATTATAAAACCAAACAAATAAAAGAAATTTCTGAAAAAGCAAGTTAGTCCCAGAAGTGTAAACTGATTACTGTTCGTTCCAAATAGGTAGAAAAGTTGGCAATAAGATGCTAGCTAGTTTCTTTAGTGATGCTTTATAGCAAGAGCGTTGCTTGATATTAGAATGATCAGAAAGTATTCGTCGAGAGAGCTGATTAGTATCCTAAAAAAATTGTGGAAAAAGGATCTCTCATTTTCAGCGAGAATTGGAAATGATACTAAGAAGGTTGAGAGTCTTAGCATAGAATCGCGATGAGTGGAAACTTACAGAAAGATCGTAAATTAGTCATGGATTCTCAACAGCAAAGTTCCTTGAAAATACATCAAATGAAGAATCTGTTAACAGTGTTTATACTTGACTTGTTAGAATGAGAAGTCATGTTTCATTCACAGAGTGTCTATTATTCCAACATTCTATGATTGACTTGTCTAACCCAATCGATCTGATAGATTTTGTCTGATTTTCTTATGTCATTCTATGCTTTATTTCTGTCGGCATCTTGTGTCGAAGTTCAAATAGGAAAATAATATTTAATGAATTAAAATCATTCATATTTAAATATTTCACTCATTTTAAATCACGTCTTGTATACATAGTTAGATTTTTGCCATATATATCTTTTCCAGGTCTGAATTTGTTTTGGAAAAAATATCTTAAGAAATATTGGAACTGGTAAATCGCAATTTTGTGGTACTATCTGAAAATTATTTATTGATTCTCAAATACCTAATTCGTTGTATATAGAATTAGATTCGTATTTAAATGGACTACATTTTAAAAACGTGTAATCAATATAGTCGACTCCGTTATCGAGAAATTTTTTTTTCAGAGTTCTTGGGGGATAGCGCCCAGAAATTTGGAGGTAAAATTAATTTCTCTATTTCGCCTCAAGGTATGATTTTTCTGAATTTGTATACCAAATTTCGTCAAAATCTGCCCAGTAGTTTAGCTCTAGGCGTCTGCACTGACATACGCCATAGAGACATTTTTAAAATCCACTTTTTTGGACTTAAAACGTGTGAATTCAACAAAATCTAATATTCGAGACATCACAATACTTCATCTTTTATGAGAAAGTAAAAAATATAAATAAATGTTATTATCAAGAAAAATATTATTGTTGATAGTTGTTTTCTTTTTCTTATCGAAGCCTTTCTTTTATTATGGTAATTACTATACAATTATTGTTGTTATTAATTGATTTGGGTCATAATTATGTTCGAAAGTAACTATTTTAATTTGCTTTTTATGATGCTTTGTTAGGAATACACAATAACTTCATGTTAATGGTTTTATATTCGTTCGAATATTTTGTAATAAAAGTAGAAATGAATATGTGAGTTCATTGTTGGTAATCGGTTGGGAATATGTCTTTGAGTTGAGAGGTTGGCTTGCCGAGAAGTTGGGGTTGGAGCCGGTTCACCTTGAATTCTTTGGAAGAGAAGAAATGAGGGAGTTGATGCATTCAGCCTAAACTCGGTTTCCAGGCACACTGGAATTTCGTTAATATAAAACAGGTGCCTTCAAGTAGAAGGCAGGCAAGAAGAAGAAGGCTGTGAAGATCATCAAGTCCTTCCTTCCGCTGGCACGCAATCTCCTTTACCTCTCCCCAAAAATTAACCATAAGAAATACCACTTCTATTAAAAGAGATATGAGAATTAAAAAAAAAATCATTTTTTTCTTTTTCCACTTCATTTTTAAGTAAGGTATGGTTATTCTACTGAAATTATTCAAAACTTCGCAGTAATACAATTGGTTGACTCAGTCTATGTGCTTTTGTATAACATCCTGAAAATATCTACAATGAATATTTGCTTTCAATGTAATTGCATCGTCATTTTTGTGCCTCTATTTATTTATTTTAAAACTTGAGGCCCTTAAATTTTTTTAAGGGTCTACGGTAGTAGTTGGGTATTTCATTATTTCGGCTAAAATTTTGTAACTTTACTTATTGTGAAAACCAACACATGCTAAAGAGGGCAAACTTTATATTATTATTTGCTCAACTTTATCAGAATTTCATTTAACAGGAAATATTTATAATAACAATTATTGATAACAATTTATCATTTATAAAAGGTATATTTATTTTGATTGAAAGCAATATGATACAATTTACTTCTCAATTAAATGTAGGGTACCTTTAAAAAAAATGGTGGCAAATAAAATAAAAAAAACCCATTAAAACAAACGTTAAAAGTTACATCAATATGTCTTTTATTACACACTTCCTGAATGCAGTTGAACGACCTTTTAAATTGACCTTTTGAATGGATTAGGGGATTTTGTACCTAGTCTTGTTAATGATGGTGACGACTTATTATTTTTTTATCCAGGTTTATCACAGAGCCCAGTAAAAGGTCATTTCAGAAAAGGAATCCACACCTAAGAGCGCGCGTCTATCCTGCTCTTGGTTTACACTTTCGCTTCATTTAATAAAGGCTATCACTAAAATCTGGCTTATAAATCCGGAAGAAACATAGTCTAGAAATGTGCATTACATCTTAGATAGCAAATATTCTTATGGGTGACAAGCTTATCGTTAGATCTCAATGGGGTATTGGTTAACATTCACTTTTGTTGAGACAAATCTTTTTTGTTGAATTTAGAACAAGACCACCCTTGAAACTCTCTTTCTGTAAACCTAATCTATCAATATAGGAGCAAATTTACAATTTAGAATAAATTAAGCTTAATGTTAAATTAATATGTATTTAAAACTAGCTAGTATACGTATAACATTTGGTAGAAGCGTCTAGAGTCATAGATTATTTATAATCAAATATTATTTTTAAATCACTGATTTTTTATTTTATTTAACAAAATCTTTCGGCTCAGCACTAAACCATTGGCTATGTGGTTTTCTTACAAAATACGTTTTATGAGTAGCACCTGTAAACTTATATAAGACCCTTTTTTAAAATGGTTAATTGATGTACACTACTTAAAGTCAAGTGGGTTTAATGATCATTTACTTATTGATAAAGAAAAATTCCTATCTTGGCACTTTGTTTTGTGTATGGGTGATCTAATTCCACATATATGAACTAGATCTTCAGTTAGTTTATGATTTGCTTTGTTCTACTATACATCGTGTAGGTCGTGTTGTTTTAACTAAGGATGTTATATGTGGAAAATGCCTTGTAAAGGGTTTAAAGACGTGACTGAGTGTGGGATGTGTATAAGCTCATAGCTAGCCCTCAGGTCCTGACTTTGAGCTTGGAAATGAAGCTTTAAAGTCTTCATGTCAGAAGTGAAGGGGAGACCCAGAGCCCCAGCTCAAAACTGTGTCACAGGGACAATCTAAAATCTCCTCTCTATTCTAACTACTTGTATAGAATTATATTTATTACATCAACCTCTATTATCCTTTATTTTGTGATTTTTTGAGTTCAAGTTATATTTTTTTGTTTGTTCAAACGACAGTGAATTAAATAACATTAACAATTTCTTTTATATTGGATGTTCTCTGTTGAAAGTGTAATTTAATCAAATTGTAAATTATAGGTGTCACTTTCAACTTTGACATCTATGTTGACCCCACTTATGATTCGAACGTTGAAACCTCTTTATCTCAATAAGGGTATTGGTTAACGTTAACATTCACTTTTGTTAAATTTAAGACAAGACCATCCTAGAAACGCTCTTTCTTAAAAAGCCTAATTTATTAGGTTACAAGCATTTTAATAATATTTCATATGCATACGTATTATATTTAAATGTTTCTTTTTTAATAGAATTTCCGTTTTATGTCCTTATGTAAAGCCATTTGTAATTTGATTAATTTAATTAAATGGCGAGTTTCTAAACTGGAGGCTTGTACATGAAATCTGAATTTGTGTTTGTGTTATTTCGTGTTGAGAGAGAATTATCATATTTAATGTTTTTACTTCTAAATTTAAAGAGATGATGTCCTTTTATCTAAAGAACTAAGGTTAAAGGGACATCGTTCATCTTGTGTTTAAATAATATTTCAAATAGCACCTATTTATGCAAAAGGACCCCATTTTTTTGCATTAAAGTTATCTAGTTATAAGCTCAATAACTAATACAAGTTACTTATTAAGATATTAATAAAGATTCCTACAATAATTTTTAGAAGGCATGCGAGGGAAAAATAAACCTGAAAATCTAATCTTCATATTAAAATTAAATAATTTTCTTTTAACTATGGTTTTTAAATTTTTGTACTGACAACTATGTTAATATTGACTGTCGGAATAATATAATGATATTTGGTTGTAAAAAGCCAGATCCTAATCTGTAAATGGATGTGAATGCGATAGATGCAGTAAATTTTATCAATTGTCAGTTTATTTGACCTGTGAAGTCTTTACAAATGTATTTTTTAAAATTAGGATTTCTAAACTAAACAATTTTTATATTCAAGTTTAATAAAAAAACAAAAACAAAAAAAACTATGTATTTCTTTTTTATCAAATTATTTTTTATTACAATAAA
>KZ651066.1:167412-187220 GCA_001010745.2 Gerris buenoi
TATATATATACATATATATGTATATACATATATATAAAACTTTTGTATTTTTTTATATATGTAAATATTAATATACCAGGTTATTATGTTATTATATTGTTCCAATGTTTATTTAAATCAATTTGATGACATTGCAAATTCGCCAACAAATTTATTTATCTCTACAATGATAGTGAAGAAGCAGTTATTTGGCTTTCATAAAGTTCTATTTTTATCCAACAGTCTTTATCTTGGAAATTCGTAATTTTACACAGTATTCTTTAAACTTATTAAGCCATAAGACACTTTTTTTAAATTGTATTTTATTTAGCTGCCTCAATCTTTTTAATTATTGTTCTTCATCTAACAGTCATTTCATTCTTTTTGAGCATTATTCTTCAATTATTCTTTTTATCCTTTTTAAACCTCTTAACCTTTGTGTTGCTACTTTATGTTTCACAAAGTTACAAAGTTCCATTTTACCCAACAATCTTTATCTTGAAATATTTTGTTCTTTTTACCCATAACAGCCATTTTATTCTTATTTACACAGTATTCTCTAAACTTATTAAATCAAAAGACACACTATCCTTGTTAAAATCCTTAAGAACCCAGAAGCCTCTTATGCTCCTTGTTAAATATTCTACTAAATTAACATTTTTTTTATCTGTAATTTTATCTTTTTTGAAAAAATCTTCCTCTTTTAACATTCTTTTTTATCCAACTACTTTTTTTTAATTGTTCTTCAGTTAAAAGTAATTTCATCCTTTATAGATTATTCTTTATCTAAAAACCACCTCTATCTTATAATTTATCTTCTTTATTTTTTTTCAACATGAACCTTTAGTATCTTACGTGGCTATTAAAAAATATTGAAAATCACATAGTACAAAACACTTTTTCTTTTAATCAAATTAAGTAGTATTTTATCGATGAATTAAATTAATAATAATTTAATAGGTACACCTTATTATTTCTCAGTACAAATAGGAAGAGTTGATGGATTTTGAGGTGTAAGGAAAATAATTTTCTTAAATAAGAAACACCATTATTATTTGTTGATATGTTTCAACTCAATTCAATGTCATCCTCAGTCAATTTGTATTTTCTAAACAAAAGATATTTCATACAATTAAAATAAAATTAACAATTTCTTTTATATTGGATGTTCTCTGTTGAAAGTGTAATTTAAACAAATTGTAAATTATAGGTGTCACTTTCAACTTTGACATCTATGTTGACCCCACTTATGATTCGAACGTTGAAACCTCTTTACCTCAATAAGGGTATTGGTTAACGTCAACATGTTATCGAGAAAAAATTTTTTCAGAGTTCTTGGGGGATAGCGCCCAGAAATTTGGAGGTAAAATTAATTTCTCTATTTCGCCTCAAGGTATGATTTTTCTGAATTTGTATACCAAATTTCGTCAAAATCTGCCCAGTAGTTTAGCTCTAGGCGTCTGCACTGACATACGCCATAGAGACATTTTTAAAATCCACTTTTTTGGACTTAAAACGTGTGAATTCAACAAAATCTAATATTCGAGACATCACAATACTTCATCTTTTATGAGAAAGTAAAAAATATAAATAAATGTTATTATCAAGAAAAATATTATTGTTGATAGTTGTTTTCTTTTTCTTATCGAAGCCTTTCTTTTATTATGGTAATTACTATACAATTATTGTTGTTATTAATTGATTTGGGTCATAATTATGTTCGAAAGTAACTATTTTAATTTGCTTTTTATGATGCTTTGTTAGGAATACACAATAACTTCATGTNTTCTTAAATAAGAAACACCATTATTATTTGTTGATATGTTTCAACTCAATTCAGTGTCATCCTCAGTCAATTTGTATTTTCTAAACAAAAGATATTTCATACAATTAAAATTAAGCTAATAATATATAACCATAATTGCTATTAAACTTGATTGATTATTTTAACAAATTAATACATAAGCAAGTTCCCATTATTGTTTAATAATTAGTATACAATTAATAAATAAAATAACATTCTAATAATATTAGAATTAGTTGTATTTTTTGACAATAAGTTGAACTTAAATTTAATTGTTAAATCAACATAATTGTACTGTTTGTGACCCTGCAACCCTAATCTCATATTGTATGTATACATATATCATAAGCATTAGCTTACCGTTGGTTGTGTTGGGTTAAACACCCTTGAGAACTGTTCTCATTTTAATTTGGTCCAGACGTTGTTTGTTGGGTCATTTCACTTTTATTAGTTTTTATTATGGGATACTGTGAGATATCTCCACCCACAGGCTGGGGGGCATACAAGTTTACCCAGCCCACTAAAGACAGTTCCTACATTATGACGTCATCAGCTCCGTTTTTTAATGCACCACTCTATCTACTATATAAGAACACGTGGTGAGAGTGAGAGTTAGTAAATAATTTCCAAGTCGTGTTTATGACCCCCTATGTATTAGTGCCCTATGTGCCTCTACTATCCTGCCTTCACGTATTTATGACCTCCATCTGGTGACCTACTGCCTTTTTAAGTAAGACACTATTTCTTTCTTTTTTGTTTCTTCTCCCTTCAGCCTCTTTCAAATAACATCTCCTTGCATTTATAACTGTTTTACTATGCTCCTTCTTTTTATAGATTTGATTATTTCATTTTAATTGTAACTATGTTCATAAATAAGACACAATATTCTATTTTGATAATAAAAAATATCATTATTTCAAACTATGGTATCAAGAATAATTTCAATTGAAACTTATTTCCTTATTTTTAAGATACAAATAAAAACAGTCACTCATATTCTCCACCTACCTATTATTTCGTGGCTAGATGATGTACCTCTTTTTTTAATATTTATGTGGTGTACATGTATTAAAGAAAACCTATGTGACCTGCATATCTTACTTTGTAAATGTAGTGAAGAAAAACGATAAATTATTTTGAACTAGTCATTCGTTAAGTTAATAATTATTCCCTTTAGAAGGTTTTAGGCTCTTTAGAAACCTGAAATAGGTTTTTAGGCTTTTTAAAAACCTAGAATAGGTTTTTATGCTTATTATCTTTTTGATCAGTCACATTACCCAGTCATTATTACCCCCTTCATAAATTATTAGACTATTTTTTTTTTTTTTCTTAAGAATCACCAATATGTATGATCATTTTTTAATATATTGTTGTGTACTAATTTAATCATACATGCATTTATATAATGCAAAATTACTATGTTAATTACTGTGTTAATATAGTTGATTTACACTTAAACTACTTTTGAATAAAGTAAACTTTTGAATCATAATATTACATAACACTATTTAGTTCTTATACTATGAAGTTATCATTGTACTGTTCACAACTGTATATTTATGTGAATATGCAGGCAATATACTGATTCAGAAATATTGTTTCTATCTATCTATCTCTATGTGTTAACATTTAATATAAATAACATTTGAATATATAGTTTTTCGTTGTTACATATTGAATTACTTATTATAATTATTATTTATATGATGTACTAAGTTTAATTTTAAGAAATTTATTTCATATTCTGGTCAGGTTTAAAATTCAAAAATTGAATTAAAATAAAACTTTAATTTGCAACTCAACTTCTAGAAACTATAATCAATCGCAGCCTTACCTTATCCAAATTTTATATGATTAACTTTCGCCTTTTGCTATTAAAAATTACTTATTCGTATTTTTATACTATTACTCTACCATTTGTTAATAAGCTATTATTATTGGCTAGGTAAAACTAACTCGTAAAAGAAATGGACTGGTTGTTCTTGTTGTTCTCAACACAGTTTAGCTAAACGACTCATTATTTCGTCCAAAGGAGTGGGAAGTGTTTATCTACCATTAAAATATTAACAGTGGGAAGTCAAGTGTTGGCTGCAAGTTGTTCAAATCCTTGATTAAAGGTTTAACGAGCTGTTTGCGTGCAGGGTACATTAAACTCAGCTCACAGACTCGGTACTCTTGCTCGACACATTCTTACACGGCTTACCGTCTCAGGCCACTCCCTTCTTACTAGTTTTTCTTCTTGCCTCTGATTTACCTTTTATATGTATGTTATTTAATAATTCCTTTAAATATTTATTGCCTGTTTATACATTTTTATGTTCAGTGTAAATTCTTCTATCGTGATGTGTAGTTATCTTCATATTTTACCTTTTTTATCAAGTTTATACCTGTAATTAATTTTTACTTGGAAAATAAATTAAGGAGGCCAATTATTCCATTATTTTTTATGTGTGTTTGTATATCTTAAGTTAATTTTTACATTAATATATTTATTTAATCGTCTTAAACATTTTTTGAGTATAAAGGACATAACAGAGGAATGAGCGGATGAAGTACAATAGTTTTATTGTTTTTTTTTTGGGGTGGGGGAGGGGAGGGGGTTTTTATATCCTTTTAGTTCTTTGAAAAACCAGATACATATGGTTTCTTGTCTGCAAATGTAGTAAAATATTTTTTTTTATTCTGTAAATTATTTTAATAGTTTATTTAATAAAAAGCATGCCTTTATAATTCGATTAAGGTTTCTTATGTGTTTGATATTTATGACCGTGCTGGTCTTTCGGTCTTCTGGTATTTTCCTTTTATTCAGACCACCTGGTCTTGTTCCTTATGTTATAAAGGTTTAATGTCGTTTGGTTTACATTTTTTATTACCAATAAAAATTAAAATGGTTCTCTTTGAAGTATATCCCGTCTTTTGTAAAACCAGTGTTCACAATGCTTAAGCTGAATTATTTTGTTGTTTATTCATTTCAATTGTTGTCTCTCATTTACAATAAAAGAGACGATACGGTCAGCGGTCAGCCATATAAATCTTTTGGTGCGTTCATTTGTGTGAAATATGACAGCTCTCACTGTTTCTTAGTTATTTTGAAATTCTTGTTTATCCATCATCAAGAGTTGACGGAGATGATTTTTGGTGGAATGACGTATTTAATAATAAAGTTTTTTAATATTAAGGGGTACTCTTTATAATAATATGAGTTCTTTAATTGGTAATTAATTGCATACTTTTTACAAGCGTGGTTCTTTAACTGTTATTAACATAAGCTTACAATACCCACATTAATAATTCATAGTATCCCGTGATATTAGAATGCCTTCTGCATCCATTTGTTTCCCTTTCTCATACGCACTAAGATACGTATTAAGTTCACCTAATCTTCAAAAGTGCACATCTGAGTTTTATGAAATTTAAATGGTTTGTCATAAGTAGCCAGCAGATAGTTACAAATGAATTTCAACCGTCTGCTCTCTTAAAATTTTGCTAAATAGATTTTTTAATAAATGAAAAAAATTAAAATAATTTTTTCAGATATAAAAATCGAGGGGGCAAATGAATTCGAAAATAGTAGATTGTAAAAAAAAAAAATAATAATAATAATAAAATCATTTAAGTAGAGGAAGCTTTGTGTCACACTGATTGGCAAGCTATTGTTAATACGCCTTAAGAGCTTTCATGTAATATGATTGAAAAAAAAGTAAACATTATCAAATTAGTTCAGAATTAATCCTTTTTAAGAACGATCGTAACAATTAATTGATGCCTACTATTTTGGCGCCTAAGGAGTAGGACCGGGGGTCGCAGAAACGCATGTCTTTGTAGTTTTATACAAAATTATTAACTAATGAATGATTTTATCAAGCAATTTATGTGTTTTAAGTCCCTAGTAATTATGATCATTAGAGTAAAACATTTTTAAACTTATATATATTTTTAATTGTAAATAAAATTATCATTCAAGGTTTTCTGATACATTGTTGAAAAATCTTTTGGAAAAAATGTCTATCTTTTGTTTCAAATTATAATAGAAAATATTTTATTTTGTAAAAAGTGATATGCCATAATTGACCTTTATAGTTTGACCTTACTTCAAAAATAAATATTACCATCAATTTTGTTTGTTTGCTTTTCTATTATTGGTTGCGCAAATGTTCTGGGTTGTATCAAGTTGTGATTTTTTGTTGTTTGGATTTTCTTGTTCTGTTAGAAAGTTATTTTCTTACTCTGGGATTAACACTGGACACGTATTGAAGTTTGAGATGTTTACTGCATTAGTTTGAGTGATTTGTTTACATGTTGTCCGGGGCAACATTGAACAGAAGTTTCACGGGCTCTTCATTCTCCCAACTCTAGCCTCCTTCAAACTCTCAAACCCCCACTCTAGACTACTGGAGGCCATATAACATTTCAACTTAAGCTCACATTTCATACACGTGTTTAATTTGGAATAATAGTTTTTATGGGCCTTGTTTAAATATAACCTATTTATTTATTTAAATAATTTTGTCTTTTCCCGCTACGCAACTTTAAGATGAAGTGAGTAGCCATTTTACACTCCTAGTCGATAGGAGCAATATTTATATATTGCCATTAAGAATCAAATCAGTATTGTTTGGTTAGTTGGATGCGGGCTTACTATTACGCCCCGAATAACATGAAATCTAACACCAAAGTTAGTTATAAGAGGACAGAGGCTTGACCACATTATACACATCTGCTCGATGTGACCAGTGTGAAACACGTAGCACCTCTCTAGAATTCAGTTACCAGATATTCCTGATGATTGGACTAGATATTCTGATGTTGCCAGAGCATCTAACTCTTACCACTCGTGCACTCCATACCCTTGTAGGCTATTGCGTTAGCTTGTAAGTTACGATAATCCACTTTTTATNAATCCATCTTTCATGAATTAAGCCAAGTTAAGCATAATCTTAATAACTAAGCCAATATGTAAAACCAACTAGTAAACTCGTGTGTCTTTTGAATTAAAAAGTAAAATAAAAACTTTTGTACCATTACTGTTTAATAAAGGGATCTAATCGGCTTATCTTGTTAGATAGTTAAACAATCGTACCAATTGTAATTCAATATTTAGTTCTCAAGAAACTAAATTTAATCTTGTGCAGTGCCAACGCTAACACTGATTTAAAGAGGCTAAAATCTAATCATCTGAATTATTTATGGAAACGGAAGCCAACCTTCTTATACATTATTTATTTTATTTTTTAAATAGTTTTCTATAGTGCTATCAGAAAGTGAGGATAGATATCTATTTAGAATTTGTATGCTTTTTTAATTAGAAAAAAAACAAACGATAACTTAATGCGTGAGTTTAGCTAAATTAATCAAAAATATAACTTTTATAATATAAATCAGATGCCAGTGACCAAATTCGAGCTTAGTTTTAATAAGTTTCTTATTCTATTTTTTATATGGAATTTATGTATAAACTTTTATAATAATAATGTTATTAGTTATAAGAGGACAGAGGATTGACCACATTATACACATCTGCTCGATGTGACCAGTGTAAAACACGTAGCACCTCTCTAGAATTCAATTACCAGATATTCCTGATGATTGGACTAGATATTCTGATGTTGCCAGAGCATCTAACTCTTACCACTCGTGCACTCCATACCCTTGTAGGCTATTGCGTTAGCTTGTAAGTTACGATAATCCACTTTTTATTTATTTATATTCTAACGACACAATCATAACTCGGCGTTTTCACAATTTACTTTAAACCTAGGTCTAAACAGAAATGGGTCGTTTTCAAATAAATTGGCCATTTGGCTTTTTCTAAATGCCGAAAAATAAAAAAATAAAAGTTGGAAAATTTCGACATTTTTGATACATCCTAGTCCCTTTACTATCCAAATTATGTTTTCAGGCAATTATACGCGAGTTCTATGCATCCTGATTTTTTAACGGATTTTTTTGTATTTAAAGTCGTAATTTTTATGTCACAAACGTTACCATTGAAAACTGCACTATTTAATACTTACCTCAGTTTTCCTGGAGNACGGAAGCCAACCTTCTTATACATTATTTATTTTATTTTTTAAATAGTTTTCTATAGTGCTATCAGAAAGTGAGGATAGATATCTATTTAGAATTTGTATGCTTTTTTAATTAGAAAAAAAACAAACGATAACTTAATGCGTGAGTTTAGCTAAATTAATCAAAAATATAACTTTTATAATATAAATCAGATGCCAGTGACCAAATTCGAGCTTAGTTTTAATAAGTTTCTTATTCTATTTTTTATATGGAATTTATGTATAAACTTTAATAATAATAATGTTATTTTTTGTTCCAGGTGAGTACCTACTTGGTTTTCTATATTTGAAACACCATCATGTGAGTGATTTTGAATTAGTTTTATTTTTATTAGTTTAGTTTTGGTTGCTATACTAACTAGCCAAACGAACAAATACACTTTTAAAACGTATCTTCGATATATAATTCTATTTTAGGTTTAGCATATATGAAAAACATGTATACATTATAGTAATATCAATCCAAGTTTTCTAGGATGTCTGCTTTACAACTCAAAGAGAACTCTTTCAAAATTATAATTTTTATAACTTGATGATTGGCTCCTAACTATAGTCTTTTCTAAGCATCATAACATCCCTGACGTAACCACTGACTTCTATAGTTGACATCTAGCCCCGGAGCGAAAGTTTCGACTACTCTTTCTAAAAAAATAAACCCACAAAAACATTTATCTAGGTGTTTTTCCTTCTTTTATCTGGAAACTTTCACTATGCTGGGTTACTCAGAGAGTAGCCCAGTGCTTTTTTATGTTACGAAATGTTAAAAAGTGGTGTTGATTTCCCCTGATTCAACCGTGGACCGAGACTTTCAGGTTGAGTTCTGAATATTGTTACCAAAGACTAAAGAAGTGTGTCCTTATTTCTGGAGAGAAGTGAAGATAAAATCCCTAGAATAAAGACCGTGGACCTGAAGTTTTTTTTATTGCATTCTTTTCCCTATTTTTGCAATCTATTGACAGAAGTATAAGTCATAAGAGAACGGGGATCTTTAGTACTAAGGGGATATACTTAACACATGCATCTAACAATCATTGGTGCGAATCAATAAAATATATAAACATTATATTTAAAAAATAAATCCTATTCGAAAACTACAAACTAATTGCTGAATGTATGGGATCTGTAGACTTTGGCAAACTTCAACCACCTGGTGTTTTTCAGGTAGCAGAGAAGTAGTATTTTACGTCTTAGCATTTTAAGGTCCCCCGTTTAAAACCTTCGAAGTCTGTTAGTTTTACAGGTTTAGACTAGTGGATACCCTCTTAGGGTAACAACAGCTGTCTTTCCTTTGTAAAAAAAAAAAAAAAAAAAAATCTTTATTCTACAAAAAAGTGTCGTAACGTCAGTTACATCTTTATTATTTTATATTTTTAGAAAGGGGAAATTTGTTTTTTTGGATATTTTGTTTTAGTAGTGTTCATTTAGTGTTCATACTGGTTGTCCTAACTGCTATGCATCAAATTGTAAATTGTGGCTTGTTACGGTGAATTGTACCATATAATTCGTTTTCCTGGGAAAAAATCTAGTTTCTAGAATATTGATGAAATCAATATTCTAATATTGAATATTGATTGATGAATATGTCTGTCGCATCAGAATCTTAAATGTATCATCGTCATCGCGATTCCTTTTTCAATTCATAAATCATACAAAATATAAAACTTTTGTTTGGTTTTAAAAACAAATTTAATTTTGTATTTTTATTTTTATTTTTTAAAATTTCTAATTGTTTTCTTAATGTAGTTAATGAACGTGGTTAAGTTAGTGAATGCAGAAGGTAAAAGTTAGTTCAAGTTGTGGTTACCATGTAAGGAAGCAGGGAGCTGGTTTTCAACTCACCTGCATGCTACTGTAGTTATTACCCTCCCTTGCACATACCTGTTGACACAGTTCCTAGCCACCATTCCCTTTTTATGGCCATAACGACTTTTATCTTGATTTCTTCACCTTCTCTAACCTCCATAAAAAGGCTATTACTGGGTAAATTATTTTTAAACCACGATGGTCGATGGTACTTTCCGTTAAGCTAAATTATACGTTTGTTAGGGCTTACTACCACGTTTTTATTTCTACATTTGGTTTTTCACATAAAATAAAAATAAATTCTTCTTATCTATTTGAATTGGATTTCTTTTTATTAAAAAAAAAATAGTTTTTGGTATATTCTACGTTAAAATTTGTTGCAATCTTAAAAAAATAAAAAATAATGGGGGAGAGACGAAGAATACCGGTTAGTGTGTAATTTTAGGAAGTAGTAGAAGTTACCACTCTACCTTTTTGTTATTGTTTATTCTACTTTTTGTAATTGAAAGTCACCAATAAATGATTTTTGAAGCAATGCTAAATAGTGAAAACCCAGTACTATGGTTTGTTGTTGTTTTAAGAACTTCGGAACTGTATCTTGATTATTCAGTATCTTATTTTAATTTCATTAAAAAAAAAAAATAATAATAATAATAATTTAAAATTAAAAAATATATATATATATTNTTAATTTCATATATACATATAAGATATATAATAATATAATTTCATATTATATCACAAATACTTAAGCATTTCAAGTTGTTCACAAGTTGAGATCATGCACTGGAAAAAAACGAAGGCTAAATGTCTGCTTTTATAGTTTGAACTCATGAATTCTTCTAATAAAATAATGCTTTCAGAACTGGTCTCGAATAAAAATATTCTTTGTAAAGTAAATTGTAGACAAAATATTGCCAAAATAAAATAGCAAAGCAAAATGGTTTAGCTTTTTTATATTAAGAATACCCCTACAGACAACTTTAAAAGAAAAAATATATAGTTAATTTAAAGGGGACATCATTTTGAAAAAATGGAAAATATTCTTTACTTGTTGCAATCATTTCTTCTATGAGATTCATTTTATGAGTTAATTATAACAAGTTTACAATTACTTTTTCATTAATGTGCCTTTTATGATTGTTATAGAAGTTATTACTTACTCTTGCCGTAACGCATGATTAATTTAAACCTATTAATTAGTTAGTTATTACCCCTTTGTATTTAAAAAAAATAAAAATAAACAATAATAATCAGAAACCCTCGTACATGCTGGCATATTTTGAAGTAGAAGTAAGTCAAAAAAAAATTTTTCTTATTTTTTAAGTCCTAAATATGTACCATTTTAACTTATGTTTGATGTTGCCATTTAGTTGAAACATTGTTTTATCTCTTTGGGAATTTAACTGGATGGGTTTAGACTTGGTTCCAAGCGACTGCATTTTTTGTTCAGGCATAATGATCCCCCACATACTAACGTTTCATCTTTAATTAAATCAATATGAAATGATTTAAAATTTGTAGACTATTTTGCAATAGGAGTAGTAATAGTTTATTCACAAAAACTATTTGACAAATAAACAAGCAATTATTTTTCTCTTTTTAGTTTCCAAACTCCGGTTGACTAATACTTAAATTAGTTTTAACATTTAAGCAAAATCATATGTTAACGTTGTCTGTCTGTCATAGACAAACATTTCAAAAACTTTCTTAAAAGGTTATCCACATTTTTTGCCTGACCTAACTCTCTTCTACTATCAAGCCCTTTCGCTCACCTGGATAGTTTTCTCTGACCCTTTGTCTAACGTACAAAATTTATCGTTCTTCAATGTCGAGAGGTTGGCTTTTGCAAGAATGCTGAAGCACCAGTGTTACCACATTGATGTGTCAAAGTTGTTCACTTAATTTATTTTCACTGTAAGAACTTTTCTGTTCATGGGTATATTATAATTACATACTTTTCTTAAAGTACTTCTTTCTTAATTAATCTTGGTATATTTTTACGTTGTGGTTTTTTTCTCAAGGTCAAAGATAAAACGAATTTTTTGTTCCTTATATTTAATATTGAATATAGTATTATCGTATTAAGTATTATTTAGTATCGAAACATAGCCTTATTACAGGGGAATATAATAGTAAAAAGAAGGCCGGACAAAAGAGAAACTTTCAAATAAAAACAAAAGATAGTTAGAGGAACTCGCTGTTTGAGTTGTGGTGATAAAGTAGTTAGAAAAGAGGGCAAACTCAGACTCACGAGAAAGGTGACACAACTGATAAATTAACACTACTCTGCCTAAGTATTCTCGCCTTTGACACTTTCCTTTCGAGTGAAAACAGTACTTTTCTTTTGCTTTGAACTTTTTTTTTAAAAATCCATTTATAGAAGAAAAAAAAAATAGTGTCAGTTGGCAAGAAGTTGGTTGCGTTCCGCACCGCTTCGAGCCTGAGAGTTCACCGGATCTGGTTTTTCAATGGAAAACTCCATAACAAAGAAAGTCATCTTGTGGAAAAACTAAACCGTAAATAAAAGCGAAGATAGAGAGAAAACGTCTAAGACTTATACCGAGGGGCCTAATCGATGAAACAGCATAGACAAAATCCGATTCGTTTCAATCCAAGAACTTTAGGGGTCTTTGAGAGGAGAAAAAAAGGTGAAATCTTCAATTCAGCTCGAAGAAAAATCAGAAAAATACTCTGCTTGAAATTGTTTTTCTTAAAATATTGGTAATTTGCGTTTTCCTCAAATTTCATATCTTTGTCCGTTATAAAAACAATACGTGAATTGACAAAAGGAGGAAACTAAGGTTTTGAAAAGCACTCCAAAACAAGCATTATTACTGCTTTGCCCTTACTAAATAATAAACTACTATTAAATAATCATTTACTCTGAACATTATTATTTGTATCATAAGTAGGTAAATAATATATCAGAGAATCATAATGGTAATTGAAAATTGCCATGCATATGCACAATACGCACAACCAAAATTCAGTGGTCGCTAATATTATATAAATTATCACCTTGACAGTTATCACCATGCTTATATTAAATAACAATCTAAAAGCTCCAAGGAGGCCACTTTTCCAATATTATTGTGTTTTATACACTATGGCAATAACTGAACGTTCAATCTTAATCATTATATTTCGCAGTCAAAATGAATAATTCTTATTATAATATGATTGGGCGAGCTCATAATATCTGTAACAGCATAGTTACTCGAAAGTAATTTTTGGAGTTAATTGTAGTCCTTTGAATTCAAGATCGGCTGCAATTCTTCTTTCAATTCTTGTTCTTTTATAAAAAAAAATAGATTACAATGATTCTGAAGCATTTTATCTTTATACAAAACTTTTCTGCATTCAAATACATATAAGATTTATGTTCTACCAGCTTGTTTTTTTAATACCCTTTTACATATTTTGCTTTACAAACATTATTATTATGTATAAACAAAACAATATTATTACTTTATTACGTATACACAAAAACTTAGACTCACGTTTGTGAATAATTCTTATTATAATATGATTGGGCGAGCTCATAATATCTGTATGAGTTGGTCCCAATGTTAGTATTGGGATTACTAATATATCCCCATATTAGTATTTGTTACCCAACTTTAAAAGATTAGTAGGGCTTCTCTTCTAACATTACTTACGAAGCGGAGCTAAGCTAAAGAAAGTTATATACTGCCGTAACCTTAGATTTCTATATCAACTTGTGTTTTGCTTTTATCTGAGCTTTATCACGGTTTGTTCATAAGTATTTCCATACCGAGAATATTCAATTCTTAACGTTAAAAGCTTTATGGTTGGACAGTTGGCGTAAATGTTTATTAGAGCGCTATACTGGAAATATAGAGGCCCGTGGTTCAAATCACGGTGCTGGAGTCTATTTTTCTCTGTCTGTTTCCCATAGTTATTAATAATTATGATTTGATTTAAATTAAAATTAATCTTTCCGTAGTATGAATACTACCAAAATCGTAAAATGTAAATGTTTATGTGAAATTCTGAGTCTAATTTAAATGAATATTCATTTCCTCTTTTTACGTCAGAGGTGTATAACTTAATGGTTATATAGTTAATGTATATACTTATTCATCGTTACATTATAAAGTGGTATTTTGATTACTAAATAAATGTATTTATTAAGCCAACTTCAGAGCTAGTAGATTTTGAAACATGTCTATTCTATTTTTAAATAAATCAATTTTTATTATAAATTACACATTGTATATAATAGAGAGAGAGTAATACGAGGGGGCTGACATTTTCCACCAGCTGAGTAAAATGTGTTTTTTAGATAAAATAGTAAATTGACAAAGTAAAATGACAAAATTAAAATAGTTCAAATTGACAAAGTAGCGCACAATTTATTTTCTAGTCATTTACTTAACTATTATGATAACTAATTTGCGAGATTATATATGATTTCTCAAATTGCAATATAATTCTTTAATAGGATTTGTAGAAACTAAAGAAAAACAAAATATTGTTTTTTTATATTAACTTATATTGTTTGAAGGGTGTCCCACTTAAGTGTGCCAAAAAGAAGGGGCATATAGGGGACCCTAAAAGGAGTCAAAAATGTTATATAAACCTATGTCCTTTCAGGCTTCGTTTTCTGACTAGCGCCAATTTTAAAAATTTTAAGCTAAGCTTATTTTTTTACACTTGAACAAGTGTATCTCGAGAACAAAGTGGGATAGCTCATTATTTTTAGGTATCGTTGGAAACCTAAGCACATTTGCTTAAGGAAATGATATTATCAATTTTCATTTATTTTTATTCCTTCTAGTTTAAATTTAGCTCAAAATGTATTTTTTTTTAAAAATAAAAAAAAGAAAGAAATTTTTGACGGCCCATAGTGCTTAAACTAGTTAGGTTCTTGAATTGTCCAGGCAATGATAAAACTTCTTCATTTAATATCCTTTTCATGGATACCCATAACATTGTATGTTAAATAGGAAATTTTTTACGTAATAGGCACATTTATTGAAAAAACCTAATGTAAATATTTGAAAAAAAAAAACTTTTTCTTTAATATCTTCTCTTGTGAACGGTATAATCATTGGACTCGACTTAATCTTAATCACTTTCAAAGTTGATAACTAATGTTGACTATTTCTAGTAGCCTGAAGTATGACCAATTACAAAAGCATGTATCCTAAAATTAAGGCTGAAAACTGCATTTTTTTATATAACAACATTTAAATACCAACTACCTAAAATACCAATTTATATTGAAAGTGATTATGACTAGGCATCGCGTGGCTCTATCATTAAAGCGAGCTTAATAGAATAAATATTAGATAGTTAATTATGAAGAGTTGATATTTAAAGAATATGCTAGTAATAGAGCGCCATGGAGTGGGGGGAAGAAAAGAATTCTTCTACTATTCCTTAAGGCTCTACCTCCCTTTGAGGTTAGGAAAAACAGTAAAATTACAATTATACTGGTTCTAAGCAAGATATCAAAAATCTAATCACAGGCTTCATTCCTAATTTTAATTCTGCACAATTTGAGCCCTATTTCANGGTTCTAAGCAAGATATCAAAAATCTAATTACAGGCTTCATTTCTAATTATAATTCTGCACAATTTGAGCTCTATTTCAACTTTCTATGATAAATAGTACAGGCGCCATTTCAATACAACGATATATAAAACTCGTTGTATTGAAATGGCGCCCAATTACGCTGGCTTCAATGATAGAGTCACGCGATGCCGAGTCATAATCACTTTCAATGTAAATTGGTATTTTAGGTAGTTGGTATTTAAATGTTGTTTTATAAAAAAATGCAGTTTTCAGCCTTAATTTTAGGATACATGCTTTTGTATACTTGTTTAGTACAGGCTACTAGAAATAGTCAACATTAGATTAAGTCGAGTCCTATGATTATACCGTTCACAAGAGAAGATATTAAAAAGAAAAAGTTTTTTTTTCTCATATTTACATTAGGTTTTTTCAATAAATGTGCCTATTACGTAAAAAATTTCCTATTCAACATACAATGTTATGGGTATCCATGAAAAGGATATTAAATGAAGAAGTTTTTCCATTGCCTGGACAATTCAAGAACCTAACTAGTTTAAGCACTATGGGCCGTTAAATATTTCTTTCTTTTTTTTTGATTTTTTAAAAAAATACATTTTGAGCTAAATTTAAACTAGAAGGAATAAAAATAAATTAAAATTGATAATAACCCTTCCTTTAGCAAATGTTCTTAGGTTTCCAACGATACCTAAAATAATGAGCTATTCCACTTTGTTCTCGAGATACACTTGTTCAAGTGTAAAAAAAATAAACTTAGCTTAAAATTTTTAAAAATGGCGCTAGTCAGAAAACGAAGCCCGAAAGGACATAGGTTTATATAACATTTTTGACTCCTTTTAGGGTCCCCTATATGCCCCTTCTTTTTGACAGTCTTAAGTTGGGACACCCTGTATTTTAAGTTGCTGTATTAGGACGGGAATTTGTAAATTTATAATCTATTTTATTATTGTAAGAAATAACAAGTAATGAGTTAAATGATGAAGCAATTCTTCATGGTAAAAAAATAACACTAAAAATAAAAAGCTTTCTTAAAACAATGACTGATAATTAATAAAATATTATCAGTTATTAATAAACTTTTTAAATGCAAGTTTACGAAAGACAATAGAAAAATTTGCAGGCTCTAATCTTCCAGACAAGATAGGAAAAAGGCTAAACAGGTTTTAACAGTTTTGAGATAATTATTGATAGCTCTTCAGATAGTAAACAAAACGTGAGATTTAAAAAAAACAAAGGAGCATTGTTATGCTTTGATTGATTCAATTGAATTATTCAAATTTAAAATAGATCGATTCTTACTTAATTTAATATTTGACGTTTACCAGAAGAACACACATATATTATACACTTATAGGAAATTTATTTTAATATTTAGAATTTGGTTAATTTGGCGTTAGATTCTGAAAAAAGGTCATTCTGTAAAACTGTAGCATATAATTTAGCATTTTAATATCCTTTTGAGATTTTAATTGTTTTACATGTTTTTGCAATCCCATGACTACAAAATCGTGTTTTTTACTTTCTCATTCACGTATTATATAATATTTAGAGAAAGAATTAGGATTCGGTTTTAAGATTTGAAAGCATTTACACGTTCAAAAAAGAAGTTTTTAAAAAATATCTGTCTGATATTTGTGCAGACGCATAGAGCCTTAATTACTAGGCTTGTTTTGATATCATTTGGATACAGAATTATCGTAGCTTGAGATGATATCAAGAAATTAATTTTAGTAATAGTGTAAGTAGTTCTTTTAATTTACTTTAAAATTAAGAATTTGGTTTATTTGGTGTTAGATTCTAATAAAAGGTCATTCTGTAAAACTGTAGCATATAATTGTAGTTCTTTTAAAATGTGAAAAATAAAAGTATTTCTCAAAAACGGTTCCGACGTTGTTTTTTTTTTTTTGTTTTTTTTTTTTGTTTCTTTCAATCTTCAGTTAATCCCTTTGATATCCCCTTGATATTTTCTTCTTTCTTTGTTTATATTATATTGAATACGTTTCGAAATAGTTTGACTTTTTAAATGTTTATTAAATATTGCCCTTATTCTAAATGAATTTTATCTTGGTACAAAGATTAATTCAAGATAATTTAATAAAAAAAAAAAAAATTAAATTAAAAAACCGAAGGCAAATAATTTTAGAGTTATGACGTCACAAAATAAAGAATGAAGAATANGGGCAGTCTCTGGACATTTTGACAAAAGTAACAGAAAGCCCGGTTTTTCTGTTTCCTCAGACATTTCTCGCATTCCATTACGGAGTTACACGGGAACTTCCCTAAATCTAAATTGTCCTTGGCGGTACGGATTAACTTCTGTCTCATCCTTTGCTTTTCGGCCTTCTTACGCTGGCCGGTTTTCTTCTTGGGCATTTTTACCTTGTTATCAAAACAAATAACGACGAAAAACAACAGTGGTACTCGGAACTTAGTCTTAAAACATAACGAGTTCGGAAAGGCTTTATCGACAATGCACCTACTTCTCCGACATAATAAAACTTAAAACACAATAACCTATCTCTATTTAAACATTATATATGTAATATTAATAATCAACATTTAATACGTACTGATTATACTGGAGACTTTTTTTTAAACTCGACGAGGCATTAATTAGTAAATAATAGAAAGACTAATTTTATATTATAGGGACACGACACGAGAGCAGCGGTTTCAAAAATTTTTGTTGATAACAGTCATATGACACAAGCAGTTTGACAAACATGATGAAACGATAATTTACTATTTTATTGTGGGGCTTTATAAGTTGTTTTGTTGTTTAACTTGTATGTAACCTGTAGTAACAGTAACCTTGTTAAACCTTCTCTTTACATTGTTATGTTTTTTTTTTTTTGTTTTTTTTTTTTGTTTCTTTCAATCTTCAGTTAATCCCTTTGATATCCCCTTGATATTTTCTTCTTTCTTTGTTTATATTATATTGAATACGTTTCGAAATAGTTTGACTTTTTAAATGTTTATTAAATATTGCCCTTATTCTAAATGAATTTTATCTTGGTACAAAGATTAATTCAAGATAATTTAATAAAAAAAAAAAAATACATGAAGTATTATTTGTTACGAAAGATAAGCAATGTGCAGATTAAGAGAAACTATCAGATAATTTAGTAACTGTTGAACACTTGAGTTTTGTAACGCTTATTTACTGTTACTCCTTCACTCAAAACATCTGTGATAAAATGCACATACCACAACATTGAATGCAGGGTATTTCTTTAGATTGTTACTCCCTTTATAAACAAAACAGAGGGGAGTAACATTCTAAAGAAGGTGTACGGAATGTTCTTCTTTTTGGTGGTATATAAGTTTCAACCTTCTGCGCCTATTTTTTTTGTCTTCCACATGCGCACAAACATACATTTGTTTACACCTATAGCTTCAAAAGTACTTATATCTGATTTGAATGAATCTTTTAGCAGTCTATTTTTTATATTAGTCTGTTTTTATTGTGTTCCTGGTTAAATTAATTACTATTCTTTTCAAATGTTAATAGTGTTTAAATTAGTAATTTATAGCCACAAATTTATTTGATTATGCGCAGGATTGGGCGAAATATTGCCAATAAATTAATATAATTTTTGTTATTTTCATTTTTTTTATTTTTTTATTTCATCATCCTTAAAGACCAATAGAGAGAGTATTTTTTCTTGAAAAATCTAGCTATCTACAACTGCAAACCCAACATTTAGTTGGGGGGGGGGGGGGTGGAATTATTTTGATAAAATTTTAAATTTAACTAACAAATGAAAAACTCTGGATCAAGTAATTATGTAATGAATGTGCAAAGTTCAGCAGGAGTTGTACCGGATAGATTTTTTCTTTAAGATATTTAACTGTTGTCTGTATTAAATATTCTGCAAATCCACTTAAAGACACATGAAAGTGCAGTCTGATAGTGGGAGTCCATTAGCATTGTAATATGCTTGATTTTGTTTTTGTAATAAGCCTAAAGATATAAACACTTCTTCCATTTATTTTAAAATATGAGTTTTCAATGTTGATAACCATTACTTTAAATTTTTTTTTTAAATTTCAATTAAAATTGCAGAAATTCTGCACTGTTTATCTATATTTATAAAATCCAAATACCACTCACTAACTGACTGACTGACTGACACATCACGATATCTCTGAAACCACTGGACCTACGACCATGAAATTTTGTAGGTGTGTTCCTCTTACCTCATAGGTGCTCGCTAAGAAATATTTTAAAAATCCGCCATCATGATTCAAGATGGCGGCCATTTATATACAAAATTCGACAAGACGATATCTCCGGAACTATTTGCACTAGAACCTTGAAATTTAGAAGTTGGCTTCCTTATATGAAATTAGTAACTTTTGGTAAATAGTTTACCAATCGGGCATTTTGATTCAAGATGGCGGCCATATATATATAAAAGTCCACGAATGTATGTATGTTCGTTATACAAATATACAGTTGTAGTCAGATCTTGATGAAAATTTGCGCAATTGACCTTCAAAGCAAGGGAAAAAACACTGTCTACATGAATTTTCGAAATTTAATTTTTGTACACAGGGGTACGGGGTACAAATGTCAAAGTAATGAATA
>KZ651066.1:193823-228182 GCA_001010745.2 Gerris buenoi
AAAAAAAAAAACAAAAAAAAAAAAACATATACATATATGTATATACATATAAATTTATAATTGATTTCATTCACGTTTGAGTTTTTTTTACTCATATTACATGAAAGATATAAGTTCTTGAGGCGTTAATTAACAATATATTTTTTCCAAGCAAGTGATCTTTTTCGATGAAACCAAGCCTACTCCATGCGCAAAATGTTCGCACACACCTCTACGTAAAAATGAATCGATCTAGTTTATTGATTTTATTCTTAAAAATGAAATGAATGATGTATAATAATATAGTCCTCATTCTATTCTACGAAGTCTTTGGAAACGGAACTATTTAGGCATATCATTTACTCGCTAGAACTACATGCTAACAGGAAACATAGCCACTAATATGCGCAATAAGTTTTAAAAAACCAAAATTAAAGAAGCATACAATAAATGAACGTTTTACCATGTATTTTATTTGTAACCATTATCCTAGTATTAACAAAGTAGTGGAATCTATGGGAAAAAAATATTATTATCTCAGATTATGAATTTTATCTCAGGATATTACAGTTGAAGAATTCATTTAAAATGAAACATTATTTCTTAATTGACATTTTTAAGCCTCCTCTTCCTTTACCGTTTGAATTTATTTGTTATTACACTAAATGGGCATTTTCGATTATTTGCCATATTATTATTATTATTTATTTTTTTTTATGTCTTTACTTTGGCACATAAACTCGAAAAGCGTTACCAAAAACGATTCCAAAACGTGTTACACTGTCAAAATTAAAAATTAAAAATAAATAAACAAATAAAAATAGACAAAAAAAAAATTAAATAATATGATATTTTAAATAATGTTTTATGTACAAGTGTATATGTGGTGGTGAATACATTTATCTTCTACCTAACATTCGAAAGTATGTTGTACGAATCATCTCGCACGAATCAAGGTTCATGATGTCAATCGTCGGCACACGCTTAACGAACACCGCGAAGCGAATCTGGCGATATTTTATGTCGGTAGCTTACGCGGAGCGGAGACTGTCTGGCAGACTCGTATGCAAGAATTTTTTTTTTTAGTTGTACATGGATGTTACATGTGTATTGGAAATAAACATGATCATTACTTCAGACATTTGTTAGTTAGCTATTAACAATATACTTAAAATTAATGAATATATGAGACATATTTATCTTGTCATTTTAATATATCTGGTGTACATTTTTTCTGCGCTTGTTTCCCCGTTTTAAAATGTAATAAACAAAAGCATTTCTCTGCTTCAACCTGCAAATTTCTGTGTACAAAACTAAAAGTATATCTATTGCTGATAGCTTTTCTAGGACTGAATTGTTTCCTACATAACGTATAAAAGCTCTAGCGTGACAATAGGTTGAAATGAGGAGAACAAGGAGAGTTGTTCCGGTGACATAGACAATGACACGGGGGAGTTTGTAGTGAGCAGTGTCCGAGCGAGCGTAACATTCTATCAGCTCACGTCTCTCAACCAACGAAAATAAAATGCTCCGCTCGAGTTACGCCCTAGTGACTTTGCTGCAACCCGCTTACTCAATAGTCTTTTAAAATGGTCTAGTAATAAAAACTAGGGGAAAAACAAAAACTCAACAAGCATAGATAATGAACTCTAGTGTTGCATCATCAGCTGTTTCAGGATTTTTAAAGTTTTTAATTCCTTCGCTAAATCTACTTAAGTACAGCATTATCTTTATAGCTTATCTCATTAAACTGTCTTAATAATGTTACAGTTTTATATTTTATTACTCTTCTTACTCTTTCTATCCCATTTCACTCAGTCAGCACGTCATTTTAGAACATTTGTTAATTTATTTTAAGGGTTTACTTAATAGTTGTAACTTGTAAGTATAACATAGAAAAATCTATTTTTTCTCGGAGGATTTAGTGTAGCAAATGTTAAAAGTTTTTCTGAAACTGCTGCAGGGCTTTTTTTTGGGAAAAAAAGAATTATCGATAGTATTATATAATCCATCCTTGCAGTCGTGATTGGTAGAATAAGTGAAGAACTTTTCTCATAAATCATTTTTATGTTTCTCAACATGCTTAGAGTGTTACTTCCTTTTATTTAGGGTTGCATTTTTTTCTTAAAACATAAAAAGAAATAAATTCATATTATTTGCTCTTTTTAGATTTTTGTTATATCATAGGAACCCAAGTTTCCCTATAAATACCGCTTAATTACAAAGGTGAGGAGGAGAACCGACTATGTGTAATATGACTATCATGACAGACCAAAAAAAGTCCTGCAATCAGACCATCAATTTCAAAAATTGCCTACAATCAGACCAACAATCCCCTACAATCATTCCTCATTACCAAAAACAATGTCTATAATGAGAATTGACATTTTCTTTATTAATTAAATTTTATGTTCTCAGTGAACATTTCTTATTGAATGTTATGTTTTATATTATAATGATTTAGATTAGACCATTCATTTTTATAATGAATGGACATTCCTCTTTTGTCTCTACTCGTATCTCCCTAAATATAAAGTCTAGTTACAGAAAGTTTATGCAAATTATAGGTTTACATATTAATCACAAAGAGGGTTTGATAACTATTACAAAATATATAGAGTGTATTTGAGTGCCTTCTTTGAAAATAATTTATTACTCGATGACGTAGTATCTTAAACATGTTGATGAAATCTACATAAGTCAATCTAGAACTTTATTCAAGTATCTCAGTGAAAGTTTCGACTTTAAATTTGTAGTATCATTAATCATTTGACTGCTTTCATTGTAACCTTAGATTGTATTCTGTCTTAATTAATTGTCACTCTCTCCTGTATTTTCATTTATCATCTCTGCTACCTTAAAGGTTTTTTGTATGTACATATATTAAATTAATGATTTGTATCTTAATTATTGTTTCAGGTGAGTCCTTGCTTTGTCTTTATGGATTTTCTTTCGAAATGTTATATGTTATCTTCAGGTCTGTAAGAAATTATCTATTTTCTTTAATTTGAAAAGATGCCAACTTTGATAATGTGAATTAACTATTTTCATGTTTCTAATGTTGTTCGTTCTTAATGATAATAAATTATCATTTTACATTTTGACAAACTCTATGATAATTATTAAATACTATTAGATTTGATGAGGTTTCTGGCCATGAAATTATAGATTAGTGTGAGTTATCAAGTAAGCACTTATTCATACCCGTAAAAAGTAGTTGGTTCTTACGAGCAGATCAAATTTCGAGGTTGCTTTGTAGGTTTTCTTGGTTAATTATGCACGTTCACACTATTCCCTTTTACGTTTTAAAAACTTGCGATCCGGTAATATTTTGGTTGTCAATAATTTTTTAAAAATATAAAATATCCAATCACAAACCTTGTTTTTTCACAAACAAAACATTATTTTTGTGCATAAATTTGAGAGGTTTTTTAGCTATCCTTTGTGTATTTCCCCATCCCCTTGTTCCAACATTACTCGTATGAGTGGGAGTAGATAATTTTTGAGTGTTTTTTTAAATAATTTCATTTAGAAATAAGTGAGTAAGCAAGTACATATATATACGCTGTAGCGCCGGATAAGAAGAAGAAGCAAGTACATATTTACTCATTTTTTAAATATATTCTATGTAATTAATATGAAATTCTAGGGTAATTAAATGGTATGCTGTGTCGATGTACAGCATACCATGTATTATTTATTTTTATTCAATATCTCGGAAACTAGAGTTTTTGGCGTATCTAAATTTAAATCATATTTCGAATTTTTCTTTGAATAATCTTTTTTTATCCGGTTCCATAGCTTCTGCCCATAAAAGAGGTAACAATTATTTAAAAACAACTTTTGTGGATTTGGTGAATATCAAGTGTAAAATCGTATAAATCCTGATAATCCCAATATTTTGTAGTGTCCTTATAAGACAGCTGAATTTTAAGAACAAAAGTTTGAATTCTTCCTAATTTTATTCGTCTATAATAATAATAACCATTTGTTATCACCTCAAAACAATTTACATTCTTCTTTTTTCACATAAAATAAAAACAATTTATACATGAAAAATACGTTTTTGGTTACAAATCGGCATTGAGCCGTGGTAGTTTTCGTCTATAGTCTACAAGTTAAAAGTAGGTCAAACGTCTGCTTTTATGGTGGATAGTTTGGAGGGTTAGGATGCCTGTTCTTTGAGATAAGGCTCATCGTTCTAATCTGACACGGTGATGTGACTTCCAGCTTCTTCTGGTTTATTTCCATCTGTTATAATACTCTTTAACGGACCGGGCATCTAAGAGCTTCGTGCCTCTTCCTTAAAAGGTTGTGCATAATATTCTCTTAAATAAATTTGTTCCTTCTTTTGAAGTATTAAACTGGTATTTTCAGTCTCCTTTACTCTGGAAATTTACAATTTTGGCATCAGGCCTAAATCTAAATTCCTTGCCCTCAATATTTTACAGCTTTTTTTGTGTAATATGGAAATATAGTTAATTTGAAGAATAGAAGGATGTTATAAGAATAGAATTCTTTGATTGTCATACAAATAAATAATCTAAACAGTTCAGAAGAATGTTTGAAGACGTTTGATTTGATTTAGGCAAAGAAAACCCATTTTGATAACACTCTGAAAAATACATATATATGTTTTCCTGAGCAAAATGGGGATCTATTGTATGCAGATCATGATGCAGTGCTGATGAGCAGTATGTAAGCATGTTAACAATGTGACATTTATCAAAGTGAAACCTGATAAAGTTCTATTTATCCAAGAAATATTGAAATATTAAAAGTCAGTGTCAGTATGATAATGAATCGCATTACCTTTGAGTTTACTAGAATTATAATAATATAATTGGATTATTAGAGTGATGTTGGGATTCATTTTTGTGTTTCTATGTAAATTTAATTATATTTAATGAAAAACAAAACAAAAGTAGAGTATTTGTTTAGAGGTTTCCTTTATACTACTGCTACTGTTCAAGTTATTAGTTAAATCGAATTGAGATTTTTGAAGTTACTATTGATTAGCATATTAGTTATAGCATTATTACAAAAAGTTCTTATCATGAAGTCATTATATTATTATTAATATAGAAGTATACTTTAATGATATAGTTATTATCTATTTTACTTTTATTTTATGGTTAATACATTGAAGATACATTCGTCCTATTTTATAATATTTCTATCCTTTCTTACCAATTAATTTAAACAGAATAAGAGTTTCAATCAGTATAAACTGATAATAGATCACAATGCTCTCAGGATTTAATATTTATCTCAAAATTCGATTTTAGTCAATGGTCGAAGCAAATAATGTTTATCTGCTATGATTATAATTATAATATATACATATATACATGTGTATTTAATAACATGTTTGATGTAGTAATCTTTATGAGTACTGGATGAAAAATCTACAAGTCAATTTTTGTTAATTAGCTATTAGTATATATGAATATAGTAGGGAGTATATGTCTTTATCTGAGATGTACAGATTTCCTTTCTGAATTTCTTTTTATTTCCTTCACTAGTTATGAAGTTTTTTGTGTTTCGTTTGCATTGCAATACCCTCATATCAATTGAGCAATGCTGTCGTCATATGGAAATCCGCCCATCGTAGTATATTGATTGTGAAAATGGCTGAATCCTTCAACGCGTAACTCCGTTTCCTTTTTGTTTCGTCTTTTTCTTTAACTCTTAAGATTTAGTTGACTTTTCACAACTCTCATTCGAAACTCAGCCATTCTTTGTTATTCGCTTTGAGGGATTTATATTTTCCAAAGTTTTTTCACTGGGTTAGAGCCTGCTAGTATGGCGTGTCACCGTTGCCCTCGAGGTTGTACTTGCGCAAGTAAACCTAGTGCTGCGATACGAATTGCTCAAGATTGAGAATCATGCTCTCATGCCTTTCCGTGACGGTACGTCTTAGCCCGAAACCTCTTCGTTTCAACAATCCTCTGCACCCGTTGTTTTCGTGTTCTCCTCATAACACTCTTCTAAACTCTCTCATTCACTCTATCCTTGGCTGCATGCTTCTTGTTTAACTTGCACATTGCTCAACCATTCTAGACACTTTTGTTAAATGCCAAGCATTCCTCAGACTCTCGATATAAAAGATAGGATATGGAGCATTAGTGGAGGTCATCATTAAAGTTAGAAGAAAAAGTAAAAATAGTTGGAGATTTTTTCTATGAGACGTTCCACGTAAAGAGACAATTTCTTTTACTTTGATTTAAAAATTCACTCCCCCCCCCCGCCCCTAATATTTAAAATTATATATTTACATACACCTCTTCCCCGTTATTACTTATGCTATCTCAGGAAGTGCATGCAGAATCTGTTACATTTTTTAAAATAAGGTGTTAATACTTACTTTTATGTACAGGGTGGCGCAGCGCGGATGACCTCATTTTAAATTGTTACCATGTGTTTAATGCTAGAGCTAAGATATTGGAATAAGCAAATTTTCAAGCAAAAATGTGGGACATTACTGAATATGTCAAATTTTTAAGTGTGGAAGATAATATCCGATAAATTACGTCCTTGTCGATTTCCACATTCACATTATTCACACGACCAAGAAAAATTGACGCTCGCGATCTATGAACACTTGTGTGTGCAGTGGTTCCATCTTGTTGGATTTCGAGTAACCCTCCTCGTCGTCTTAAACGACTGTGACAATGCGATCACCTGTTTCATTAAGATTATCTTTAATAAATATAAGCTAGTGAGTTGCTTCTCCGACCATGTCAAGATTTCTTTATAAACTTAACTAAAATTGTATCTTATTTAATTAATTAATTTTAATATTCTTTCAAAAAAAAAAAAAAAAGTCTATGAAGAATATACTAAACTTATTAAGGTTGACGAAATTGAATTTTATCTATGAGTTCTATTCTTCTTACCTTTAACGTAACCGAATGATATTTAATTTCATGCTTGTTACATTTATTAGTAATCCTATACTGTATTCGCCATTTCATTTTTAATTTGTATTTTTTCCCCCTTATGATTTCTAGTTAGAAAATTAGCCAATTATGTTCATTTTACTTGACTCACCTCCGCTATTATACAAGGAATGAGATTACTTTTTTGAAATAAGATTTTAAGTTTGGCCTTTTCTGACCTTTTTTTTTATTTTATTTATTTATTTATTTTTTTTTTTGTAACGTAAATAAACTATTTCTCTACAATCAATTCGGAGACGATATTTCAAAAAAAAAAAAAAATATTACATAAGAGTAGGTGTTGCTTACAAGTTTATTTATTTATTTATTTTTTTGACTGTCGAGTTCCAGGTGTTTAATTAGAGTCCAGTTAACCTGTTGTTAAATTAAGTTTAACCCATAGTTAGTGGAAGCTATCCAAGCATTGCCTTCTTGATTGGTGTAATTTGTACTGCCCTACCATCTGCCTCCAGGTTATTTCCCCTCGCTTGAATGTTTCTTTTTTAATAAATACATTTTTTTAACCCCTGTGTTGTTTTACCTATACAATCTGTAACCACTTCCTTCTGCGTATTTGTTTTTTAAACCTAAAAAACCACCATATGTATATTCGATGGAACCTTTTCCCTACAATTATTATTATACATTTTTATTAATAATTTTGTTTTAGATATCTTTAATTTTTTTACCCACTTTACTCTCATTTGATGTTATATAAATTATTTTAATAGATCAATTATTTTCTTAGTCCGTCATGTCCTGTTACAGCCAGCATTGTGGTCCATCTTTATTTTTTATTAAATTATTATTTATTGTTTTTGTCTAAAAATATGCTGATATTTCTGAATCCTTTAGAATTCGAGTCTTATACCAAAATAGAGTTGAACTTTAAATATATTAAATATGAAGCTGCTCTAACTTATGTATTTTGTAACGTTTCTATTGTCATTTTTATTATTTTTTTATTTACTTCTGCTAGTCTAAGAAAAATAGGTTGGTTGTGACTCAAAGCTACAACAATTTTCTAAAATAAAAAAAATGTATCTTCCAAAATGTTTACCTATTATGCTTTAATATTTTCTTCATTATCTTGAAAAGTATCTATTGTCATTATTACGCAAAATAGGAAGATCCTTCTCAAAGAATGCACCAGAATTTTCTTTCACTTCAATTTTTTATAGTTTTTTTCGGTCATGCGCACCTCTGGTCTTGGTCACGGACTCAGTAAGTACCCTCAACGTGAAGCAATGGCGGCCATGTCGGTTAAAAAAAAAGGACTTCCGTCTAGAGCTCTACTCTGGCCCCATTATGAACCAAGGAGCCTTGAGAGCTTTAAGAGGTTATTTACGGCTAGTTGATCCCGGATGCCGTTCCTTTGTAAGCTGCTTGGAGTTTCAACTGCAGACAAGTCTTTTGTCGTCCTGCCATCTCTATGTCCTGGCCATTAAGCCTTTGGACTACCTTCCAAAGCGTTACTTACCTACAATGAACATCCTATTCAACATCAATCCTGCATTAATAAGCTACCAAAAGCAATGACTAGTCGTTTCAAGATTGTTTTATAATAGATTATCATAATATGCTTAAAATTTACTGTAAATTACGACGGGTTTTCGTTAGAATAATTAATATAACTATCTATATCTCTATTTTTACTTTTATTATTATTAGTAGTTAGTAATATTCATATACATTCATATAATTAATCCGTTCTAATTTAGACGAAATAGTGATAACATAATATGCAGTAGTTTTTATAAAGGCAATAAATATTTACATATTTGTTTTTTTGGTGATACCCATTACTTACATAAAGAAAAAAAATTATGTTTGTCAAGATTTACCCATGTCTCAGTTGCCCTATTATTCTTCGGCGGGTGTCTGTTGAGGTCGAAGTGCTCGAGTTTTTTGTAGTTGAAGTGTCTGACCCTATGCCCTTGAGTCTAAGTTCACCAGGGTCGCAGAGTCCCTGATGCGGCAGAAGGGTTTATAAAATAGTGAAGGGAGTTATGACGTCACGAATGAGACCTTCCCCTCCCCTCTCTAGTGAAACCAGCTGACATTGATTTTCAACAGGCCCTTTTCCTCTACAGTCTCCAAGCCCCAGGCTCTTTCGTATCAAGGCTTCTCTGCATATACCCTTTCCACCCTGTGTTTTTAATGCCTTGCTCAAGCCCTCTAATACCACTCTGATTTGAATCACAATCTTTAGTGTTTAAAACAAAGAACGAACTTGCTACTAGGCTGAATCTGACTCTTGAAAGATTGAATCACACATAAGAGAAAAATGCTTGCTAAAGTTTATATAAATAAATAAAAATGCAAAAAATATTGATATACCCTAAGTGATAATGCAGTGATCATATAAAAAAGACTCCTACTTATTCAGAACAATTCAAAACATTTTTTTAAAAAAGATTTTAGAGAATAAATATTTTGATTTAATATCTCACGTTACATACTCAAAAAATATTTCATATTTACATTTTAAGTTTAAAAGAAAAAAAAAAGTTTGAGATCTTTTTAAAATGCAGAAATTTGGCTTTGAGAAAATGAACATGTATTTCTGCTATTACTAAATCTGTCGTTTTATTTCAGTTATTGTCTAAACGGGAATCATTGGTATACATATAAAACTTCACAACATAGTACATATTATATTTGCCATGTAGGGAAGCTTATATATTGCTCAATGATTGTTCTTATGTATAATTTTTTTTATTCTCTAATTTATATTATTATAGATATTTTCTAAACTTAAATAAAGTAATAATATTATTTCCATAAACCCCAAATATTGTTTAAAACCGGTGTCTTTATTTACCATTGGATTTTCCTCTTCTTGTTGGAACCTTTTTAAATGATCCTCGACATCATCTTGCAACTTTGAGAAAGTTCTTTCATCCCCGTACCTTCCAAATTTCCTGCCGTTCCTTAACCAAACCATAGTTGGATAATCGTGGATTTGATACCTCCTGCAGACAGAACCGTACTTAGTACAGTCGACGTCGTCGATCTTGATCTTATCATTGTCCTTGTACTTAACTTCAAGTTGGTTCCAGACAGGATGTAGGGTCGTGCAGTGCGGACAAGATGGGCTGTAGAACAATACGAACTGTGTGCCTTTTTTTAACGATTGCAACTTATCTTTTTCGCTGGCGGACTCTGCAGCGAGTGATGTCAAGGTGATTAACAGCACGCAAAGTTTTACCAACACATTTTCAGCCATATTTATTGCTAGGTCCACATTCTATCGTTTTATGAATAGCTATCGAATACTTAAAAATCTATTAATATTAGAGTGACACACTTTTGACAATTTTTTTTAACAAAATGAAGTGTTTTTGTGTCAATCTTAAAAAAATAATTTAAAGCGCTAATTCTGTTGAATTTGAAAGTGTTAAGTAGGAAATGTCATCTTAAAGATTTAAACCTTTGTAGATAAATTCACCACTCATAGTACTAAAGCTAATCTTAGCCATGTCCCTGTCAACCAAAAAGATATTTCCTTGTTCCCTTAAGTAAAAACAAAGGGGGTTTGCAATTTATTTTTAAAGCAAAAAAAAAAGAAAAAAAGAAAGACATCTAACACATGCGCTCTTAGCCATCAATTTCACTCATCCCTGCATTTAATGCACTTAAAAGTGCGTAGGTGGTAATTTTTTCTGACTTCAGAGTTGTAGCTGACATTAAACTATGTAAAATGTGCGGTTAGTATAGTATTTAAATTATATAACTAAATTCAAAATTAAAGGGATTTAGAAAAGACCAAAGACCACATGTGGTATGTTTTCCATTTATGAATTTATTGTCATCCAGCTTTTTCGATCAGCTCTGCAAAAGGCTGCAGGATGAGAGTGATATGGATCAGCATTCACATTGCATGTTTGCCTGAAGTGGGTGCTTCCTTCCGTCTCCGTGCCTCAGAAACCTCTCACATTTCCCATCAATGTTTAAAAATAATTGAACTGAATACTTGGGGTTAATATTCTCTTTATCTTTTTGTAACAAATTGTTTGTTTTATTCAAAATTTGGCATCTTTATATTTATTTATTTGCTGTCTCGTCTGTAACTAAATTAGTTTATAGGAAGGCGGAGGGATTTGTCGCTTTGATTTAACATACGTTCAATACATTGCATCATCTTATCTTTCAGGGAATCGAACCTAAAATAACCTGTGTTCTAGGATGAGAGTCTTTAGTCCCTTAGACTCGCTTATACCCATAGCCTTTTACTGTATTAATTAAAATTCGTTGTAAAAAAATAAAATTAAAATTGATTTTAAACACAAAATTTTCGCATTGTTCACTGTTTCCTATTTGTCTACTATTAACCCCTCTCTTCACCTCCCCCCTCATATTTATGCCCAAGTGAATTCTCCTCATTACCTATCCTATATACTCTTTTTTTTGTCTAGTTCTTGACATAAAATTTGAGCTTGAATAATGCGAAAGTTGTTTTTTATTAACGATTGTAATCATTTTATTTTTAATTAATACAATTTGTGCAAAGTTAGTAAACTAAGTAAGGCTATGCCATTGGTAGATACAGAAAAAAAATTGAGGGAATTGCAGCTAAACTATTCATTACAATTACATATATTATATTATACCATTAAGCCCGTGGCAACGAGCTTAATTTTACATTTAGAAAATAGTAAAACTAATTTAGATATCTATTTAGGTAAGTTATTACATCTATTTGATGACTAGCAAATCAAAACTAACATTTATTCCTATTGGAATAAATGTGGTTCCCTTAGCTTAAAAATAACAAATAATTTCGAGGTCAGTCGTCGCCGTCGTCGGGACATACTCGATTTTATAAATGATGTACTTGTTTAAACAAATTAATATCAATGAGTGAATTTGTTTGATGTTAGGTTTTGATAAGATGTGTTTGATGAATGAAAATAATAGTAAGATCAATTCAAAATAGTTTGTTTGAATTGAATGAGTAGATGCAATTTGTAACGTCTATACGATTATTAGAGAGCAATTCCTTCTTTTATATCCGATTACATAAATAAAATATTCTCATATTTTCATATTTCATTTCTTTTTATAAATTTAGTAATTCAATCAGTTTTTATAGTTCAATTTCTTATCTATAAAACATATTAATGAATTTTCTTCTAGCGCTTGCGGTATAGCTGCTATTACTTCTACAGATCTTTCTTTAAGTATGATGCAAGTACAGTTCTTGCTCTACAATCATATTTACTAATAACAGTACTTTTTTCAACATACAATCTTGTATCCCTTTCATAACAATATAATGTTGTTTCTCAATAATGAGTTCTAGTTTTGTTTTTCTCTTGATTAATTTGCAATGCATATAATCTAAGAAAGAAGGTTACTGAAGGTCATATCTGGACTGTTTGACGTTATCATCTTTCCATTGAGTGTTACTGAGAAAGCAATGTGTTCTGTGTTGAGCTCTTATCTCATGATGGTTAGAGAAACTTGATGAAACAATAGAGCTCACTATCTAGCTTTGTGCCTCAACCACTTCCTGTTTTATTTGCCACTTGCGATATAGCTCTCAGCTCTCTGAGCTCCTGTTTTTATTTATTTACTTAAGCTGAGGAGATATTATTTTATTTATTGTTACTATTGCAATATCCATCCTCAATATTATTAGGTTATTTCTATTAAATAAAAAAAAAAAAAACTTCATTGCTTGTTATATTATTTAATTAATTGTCATTTATATCTCTATATTTATTTATTCATTGGATTTGGTAAAGGGTTTATAATTACTGCAGAATAGTATCTTTTGTAACACGTAAGTTACGCTTTTCCACATTTAGTTTTTAAAATAGGATGGAGTGTAGAAATACGCATTAGCTAAATAAATAACAATTATTCAGGCTTTGACCATAGCTCCGCATTCTATTAAACTGCTTCCCAGGTAATTAATTACACATTTCTGTTGTTCTACTATGCTTTAGTTTTAATAGGTAACTTGTATTTATAAAAGGCATTTAGCCTCCAGCGGTCTTTTAAATTATTTAGGGGATTCATTTTTATTTGAGATAAAACTTTTAAAATGGTGGGAGAACATATCTGTTTGATTGCTGATATCGAATAGTAATATTTAAAGACTTTACTATTATCACATCACGATATTTTCATTACTTTTCTCGCATTATGGAGATACTAACTAAAATTTAATTTTCATAGTTGCCTCTTTTTTCATGCTCCTTGTTGTTAATTTTCTATTTTACGTTTGTTTTATATTTTCAAGCTCTCAGTTAACTAAAAAAAATGGTATATGTTATTACTAGAATTACTAAGGAAGACAAGATCTTATACACTTTCTCATATTTGGTATTATATATTAAGAGAAAGTATTGAGATAGCGTAAAAATTGGATTTTGAAGTAGGATTGATTTACAGTTTTATGGATCCCGATATCCTAAATATCCCTGTTTTTTCATTGGTACTGTCGTGTGTTATCTGTTTCGAGTGCAGACCCGTGGAGCCTTAACTACGTAAACTATATTAATAAAGTTTGATATGCATGTTGATCATACCTAAGGCGAAATAAAAAAATATGTGTGAGGCTCTCACGCATTAGAAGTGAAACTGAACTGTGAAGTTCTAGAATGCATTGCTCTCTTTCATTTTTTGACGAGTTATTATTTCAGGATTAAGAAATGGTTATGGGAAATTTATTTTTAAATTTAATTGAAAAACAAATAATGCTACGCTAAGGCAACCACATTTATTCCAATAAAAATAAACGTTTCTTTTGATTTGCTAGTCTTTAAATAGATGTAATACCATTAATCTGTAAATATAAATGCCATATATTATTTTATGTTTATATTATTTTTATCAAGCATTTTTAATAATTATAAATTAATTAAATAAGATATTTTGGACTTTTAAATTCAGTATTAATCTTTATATAACTTCCAAACTTAGCGAAGGTAACTCAAGCATTGTGAAGAACACATTTTTTTATTTTTCAGATTTGAAAAATTCTTTGTCAGAAATACGTTTTAGACGTCAGGGTACATTTTTAGTCTTATTTGTCTGTCGTTCATCATTTTTGCAAACCTTATCTTAAAAGCACTTGTCCGATTTTGAATGGTTGGTCATAATTAATCCATTGTTGGTCTTATAATTTAAACTGTGCACGCGAATTATATATTGCTTAAAAATATATGTTATCTCACTGGGGATCGAAAAAGTTCCAAATCTTTTATTAGCATTCGTCCAAATAGGACCTGAGGAAGCCAAACTGTTGGCCAAACTGAGCTTTGGGCCAAACAATAGCAGACTATATTATAAAATACTATTAATAAAGAATTCACGAGCTAAAAAATATAGAAAATACTATATTTAACTCACTTGGCACGTGGAGCGCTTCTAATTACATCAATTTAAATAATTACAATGCTATCGTTTTAATGTTGTTTTTTTTTGTACTTTTAATGTTTCTTATTATAAGTAGGTACTTACTTTAATCTATTTTAATACCTTATTTAAGTATTCTTTAAGTATATTTTGATAAGTAAAACCTATAAGTTTCAAATATATTATAAGTTTAATCCTTATATTGATAAGTATTCAATTTTTCAAACGAATAGGAATAAAATAGGTGTATAATTTTTGTGAATTTAATTTTTGATCTTGATTTACTTGACGTTTTTACCTGAAACGAATTCGCCTCAAAAGTTTTATACATTAGAACTCATGTCACGTTTTGAAGATTTTCTCTACAGCTCCATAGTAAAAAAGAAGAATGCGTTTTGCAAACTTAAAAGTAATGTAGTGAATACACAAGTAGAAAGTTCTTTTTGAATACAATTTAAAAAATATTTATATAGAAAATTATGAATACCTCTTGCAGATATGGATATTTTTTAAAAAACGTCTGCTATGTTTGGACTTTGGTCATTTTTGTACCTTACTTAATTTGTTTCCCCTTTTTCCGGGGTCACCATTAAGGAGATTTACCTTGTTAAGATACATTTTAATTGATATGGATCCGAGTGAGCCTTGAATCAATATAACAAGGTTATAGTTATTCCAATATTTTATTAGCGTCATAGTAGATTTAATCGCTGTATTACTATAAGCGTGCCAAAACATACGTTTACTGTTCTTACTTAGAAATTGTGGGTTTTTGAGAATGATTAAATCAATGCTTAAGTTTTATGTTCTGATAGGAAATAAAACTAAAAAACGAAAATGACCATATTAGGAATAATTTACATATAAATTTAAATATTTGTTTTAAAGAAAGTGTCTACCAATTAGTATGACACATAGCTTCCTCGCGTTCTATTGCATTCTTTAATGGTGTTTGGCTTTTAAGACCCGTTATTGCCTAATATATTACATTTTGCAGAAGTATCACAATGCTTCCGTTACCTTCGGTAAACTCGGAATAAAAATTTAAAGGACATTTAAATTAAACAGAAGTTTTTGTACTATAGCAGTTGTTCAATTTCAAAAAAAGTCCATTCATGCATCATGTCTTAATGAGCGAATTATCAAAGAAATCTGCGTATTATTGGCTTATGATAATATAGGAATTTTGGTTTAGAAATTAGATTTAGAAAACAAATTGGTACACACAGGGACAAAAGTCAAAATAGTATTTACCCTTTAAGATGTACATCGTTGGAAAGCTCTTTAAGAGTAGGTACAATAATAGTTGTTATGTACAATTTTATCATATTTTCATTTAAAGGGGGGGGGGGGGTAAAATGGAAAAAACATGTTTTTATGCTATTTTTGACCCTAAATGGTCAAAATTTGACCCCTAAATGAACTCTAAAAATTCTGGCCAACGAACTCATCCTTTCTTTTCATATTATTGACATTTTAAAATTTGTTTGAAATATTTAAGTGTATCCTAAGGAGAGATATCGTCTGGAGTGACACATATATACATACATACATTTATACATATATACATACATACATAAAAAAAGTGTTAAATTTTAGGAATCAATTCAGAATGGTCTGAAACGGATTTCCATGAAAAATGTTTTCAAATATTTTCATTACATAAATTTTGAACCCATTGCAATAGCTTAATTTTCTTCGAATATTCACTAAAAGATTATAATAATTCTAAGATTAGCTGAGAAATACTTATTAAGGCATGATGATGAGTTACGTGAGTCTAGTAGATTAGCGAGGACGGTTCTGGTCAGGTATAAGAATACTGAACACACAGGAAATACTAGAGAAAGGAATGCAGGATATAGAGGAACCCCCCCTCTTGCTGTTTGCTGTTTTACCTATAGCTGTGTTGTTTTCCTGTTATTTTTTTAGTTCTAATCTTTCAGAACTTGTTGCGCTTTTTTTCTGACCAGTGGTTAAAATAAATATTTGACTTGTCATAGCTATAGTATCAATTTAGGTATATTTTAAAATATAATTACCTTATCTCATTAAACATATTGATATTATCAGAAACAAGGACAGTATCAAGGAACAAGTTTTTTTTTATTTCCAAGTATTGCCTTAGGTGTTGGGTTTGGCTGAATCAATTTTATTTTAACCCTGTCTTTTTTTCCATTGTCAGAGGCAATTGTCTTGCGACAAGCGACCGGTTGTGGTCAGTTCGATTTTATTCGGTAGTAATCGCAATCCTTAAACTAATTGAGTTATACACAGTAGCCATTGGGCTCCAAAAGCGAGTGTTCTTGCAATAAATCGTTCAGGCGAGACGAGTTCTGGGCCACCTTACCCTTACCTATTCCTAGAGTTTAATCTCCTTCTGTTTGTGGTTTATAGACATTGTCCGACATCAACTTGTATCTAGAGTTCAGAAGTTTAAAACCCGTTCTCTCCTAAACTACTCAGAGGCATTGTGTAAGTGACTCCTTCAGCCATGATTAATGTTGAATTGAACGGTTGTCTTATTCTTCGAGGATGACTGAGCTCTTTGCTTTTTTTTCATCGTTCGATGTTACTTTGTAAAATGTCCTTCCAGGTTCTGCCTGTTGCAGACTCCGGTATGATCTTTTCTTTCATGCTAAATCCAATGCTGTTTGCCCGTATAAGTTATACTTGAGGGATTTTCCATTTTATATTGCCACTGGTTTTCTCTTACGTAATCAAACATAGGACTCTTGGCTGTAAGGCTTTTTTGACTTCTCAAGGATAACAGAATGAACTAACGCAATCATTATACTATTACTATATACTCACATGGAGTCATGGAGTAAAGTGAATTCTTGCGCAAAGTTTTAGTCAGGTTCTCACAGGTCCATATAATGACTATATGCTGCTTCAGCTTATTATTCTCAGGCATAAGTGCTATATTCTACCCTATATAGCTTCTTTACTGTTAGCAGTGACCCCAAATCCCTCATGAGCTCTACTCATCATGGATTAGTTGTTTATATCGTTGATTTCCACGCGCCTGTCACTTAAGAAACTAAATTCAACAACACTCTATCTTACTTTAAAATTTTACAAATAATCGTTAAGTAACTTACTGTCGAATAAATGTTTAGAATTTTTATCCTTTTTTTCCAAGCTTACCGAAGGTAATGGAAGCAATTTGATCGTACTTAAAAACTTTTTTTTTACTGCAAATTCAACATTTTCTCAACCAAAATGCGCTTTAATTGTCAGAGAACCTTTTTCGTCATCTCTGTATTAAAAACTAACTACTTAAATCAAAAACTAATTGTCTGATATTGATTAAATTTGGATAGCTTGTCAAAAACCTCTGCGCACATTAATTTCTATTGCAACCAACTTATTTTGAAAGATTCCTTGTATACTTATGTGTCCATTCATTGGTACTGTGATTGGACGCGAGGAAGATATAGCCCACACTAATTTGAAGACGCTGTTTCTTTGTTTTTATACTTTAAACTTTTAATATTAAACCATATGTTTTAATTTGCATGAAAATATTTGATGTCAATATTGGGCCTAATAAGAAAACGTGTAATTTATATGTTTATTTTTTAATTACATCTTTAAATATATTTCTTAATGCACTTTTCCTCCTACTTTTACAGATAAATAATAATTATTATATTACTACTTACTCGTATTCGTCGTTTGTAGCTTTTTTTATATATAAATTGAAATTTCTTGTATGTATTTTTTTTTCTTTTTCTGATAATGTCTAAATTTGTTTTTCCCTTGTACCAGAATAGGAAACCTTGCTAGGTCACTACTATATCCTCGCTCCAAATAAACTCATTATATCTCTGATATAACTTAAACCAGACCTAACTCCTCTATAAAAAGCCCATTCGTTTCGCTGGAGTTTTCTTCGAGACATTGCAAATGGGATTTGTTTGTTATCGTCGGCATAGATACAAAATAAAAACCTTGAAGATTTTAATTAGGTACAATACAAAAAAGCTGTGGAAAAACTTATTTGCGTTTCAATAGCCCCTTAATAATTTGTCCTATATTATTGTTTTGAAGATTTCAATTTATTAGAAAAAAAAAAAAAAAAATTGTTATTCACACATAAATGAATGATTTAACTTTTGGTATATACGATAGAAGGAATACGCAATCTTAATTTTCAATAAATTTAGTGAACATATACATTAACATTTATTAAACTTCATTTTAATTACTTTAACAAAAAAGATTAATAATAATAATAATAAAATTTATAATAATTTGTTCCTACAGATAAAATATATTGAGATTGAAATAAAATAAAATATTGAATTCGTAGTTTAACGCAAGCTTTGCGCTGCCCAGTCACGCTTTTTTATATTTCAATGATCCAGATTTTTAGATTATTATACTTTCTGTACTTTTTTCGTTTAATATAATTGACCCCTCGTGCCTGATTTATTACTGTTTATGAACCTCGTGCTCCTTGCATTTGTTTTGTGAATNTTAAAATTGGACGTGTAGTTTTTAAGATATGGTGGTTCGCAAATATTTCCGACAGACCGACAGACCGACAGACCGACAGACCGACAGACCGACAGACAGACACGGAACCAAAAATGTTCCCTGATGTCTGAAACGGATTTCTGTCTTGGAATTTTTGAAATCGGAGACCTAAAATTTTTTCGTTCTTCAGAACGATCACATAGCTTCCGTTACCTTCGGTAAGCTCGGAAGCAAAAAATTGGCAGACTCTTTTATTTATCATTAACGGAGAATGTAACAATAAAATAATAACAAATTTAACACATTGGATCAGTAATCTACTTCCCAAGATCCTGTAAAAGGCAAGTCTTTAGTCATTATAGTCATTCCTTTTTCAATATATAATATACTTTATGTGACTCAAACTTTCCATTATGTGACACATAAAAAACTTTTCTCATCGATATTTATTAAATTTTATTTCTTTCCTTATTAATATTTTTAATCTGCATAATATTTCTTATTTCGATTATTTAAAATGCAATTATATTTACATTTATGTAATCATTTAAAGAAAAGAATAAAATAGTAAAAGCCATAAATAATAAATCAAGATATTGACATTAGATAATTCAGATTTATTATTGTATACTATCCTTCAATATGTGCTGCCGGGTTCTTATTTTGTAAGTTGATTCCCATTTTGGTTACACTAGCTTTAAGTACGGGTTCAATATATCGTTGGAAGCTTTGAGAATTTATCCGTGCTTGTAGTTGGCATTGAGAATTACAAAAGGTTGGAATTGGTATCTTTTTATTCCGTGTATGAACTCATGTGGTGATTGTACATTACCAGTTACATTTTTGAATGGATTATAACATTTAAAATATTAGTAGTATTAATGTACAGCTAGAATTAGGTGATTAAACACGTGCTCATACTGCAATGGGTGCGGCTGACTCACAATATAATATTGTTTAACTTTTTTAAAAATATTATTCTTATTGAACTTTTGACGTGTTTTATTTTATTGTTGGATTTTTACTACATTCAATCTGTTTATTCTTTGATGATATATTCATCAATAAACTCGTTTTTAATTTGGTTTGTTTTTGTATTAGTAATTTCTTCCTATTAGATATGTTAGAGGTCACTTCTCTGGCAAGAATAAATTTAAAGCTATCTCTTGTATGAAAATATTGACGATTTTGTTTTACAGATAAATGATTATTAATTATTTTTATAGCTATGTTTTAAAGGGCTAAAATTATGTTAAAATAATTTTAGTGTTTTTACAATTACTATTGTAGTTCCTTGATGGGCTCTAATAGTTATAAGGAATATACACCAAATTATATTTTTAATCTTAATTTTCTTTTGTAAAGCATCTTACTATCTTATTAGCGAAGGGGGAATGAATGACCCCACAGCAGGAAGCGCCAAACATATGGGTACGTAAGTTGCAAATAAAGTCTGTCAATCCATTAACTCTTTCCATCTGAATAAAAATAATATGAACACTTCACTGCGAGTTAGGGCTGCTAATTTATTATAGTAATGCATCACCTCAAAACTTTTGTTGCGCTTTTGATACTAAGAGATTTATGTGACGTGTAAGAAAAAGAAAATTCAATTCAAATCGATCAGTTTATTGCCAAAAGAACATAATAGGTAAAATTAATTCAGACCGATTTCTATCACTTGAAACATTAGTTGTTCATGATCAGTGATCTATCTTTATTACTAAGTTTTACCAAATCTCAGTAAAAACAACTAATTTTACGATAACTGAAACATATTTTAATCTTCTTCAAACTTATGATTTTGTCTTAATAGCATACCATCGATTTTGAAGCAAACCTTCATCTCTTGGAGTCAGTCTCTGATCGATTTTAACATTTTTTTTTATCTCCTACTTATTATTACTCACGACCCTTCATTGTTCATAAAGTTCACTGTTGAATTCTATCTTCTTTTAACTTTTATGAAGTTAGTATTTATTATGTGGATAATTTATATCAAGAACACGTCTTCTAGTCTCCTATTTGAAGAATTAGTTTATAGGTATTCTCTTGACCAAAAAAACCCTATTTGCAATCATCAGATGAAGGATATTAACCTCTTATCTAACTCTTAGGAACCATTAACCTTCGTGTCAAGAAATTTTGTGAATTTTGCATATCCAAAAAGCTTGTTTGATTTTTAATCTTAAACGCTTATTTACAGAATGTTTATATCATCGTTTTATTAATTCTGTCAAAGTTTAACGTTTATTGCTGTGCTAACAACTTAAAGATCATGAAACTTAAACCCTATTAGGAAGAAAGTACGAAGATAATTTTTTCATTTTGGTTTCGTTGACTTAGAATGCCACTTTCCATTTCTTATTCTAGACGTGTTCATTAGAGTTCCATTGTTTATCCGCCGCCTTTCCGTTTCTGGCAGTACCAATGTCTAACCTTTTGACTTTTTGAAAGAAACCTCTTCAGAATGACCTCTTGGAAATTTACTGCTTCTATGTTCCGCTCGATGTAACTCCATAAAAACATTTCTAACTTCAAAATAACCAAACTTTCTCCCTTTTATTTACATATTTTACGATTGAAGTCGTTATTTGCTGTATCTCTTCTTTTATTTCTTTTTTTTTTTGTTCCAATCGATCAGATCCTTCAGAGATACTATTGTTTTCAACCATGATACTTTATTTCCTTCCGGCGAACAATGCGAGCTTCTGTCCAATTTTTATTTATCTTATCCTAAAAAATGGTTGATTCGTAAAAAGTAAAACTTTCTCTGAAATAATGATTATTGAATACGTAACTTGATAAATCAATCCTCGTCCTATTTGCAGATTTTAAAAAAATATTTATCTAACTTTTTTATTGCCTTATACGGACGTACTGATGCCTGCAATAAATATGGAACGAAATTCCTCCTACTGATTTAGGTTTTATACTGCACTATTCTTAATTCTTGGTGAAGTGTTTATTCTGTTTTACTGAATATTCTTTCTTTTTGTCCACGTTGACGATCACATTGGGTCCTTAGAGAAAGCAGCATTCGATCTTTTCAGAACAAAGGGATTGCGCTATTTCACGAAAGCTGGAAAAGTTTTTACTGCTTCTGAAGAATGAAACGAATTATAATTTGTGCTGCAACAGGAGGGCTTAGGCCTGCTTAAAAAGAGCAAAGTCGGTAAAATTATTGGCTCATACCAAAGATCTATCATATTATATTTAATGTGAAATACCTCTCTCCTCATTTAGAATCCAAATTAAATTATTTGATGTACTTCGTTTGGTTCAAGGGAATATACCTTAAGTATAGTAGCTCGTACGCTTACTATTTTCCTGCTTAAAAGGTTTGTTTCGTAAAAATTCTGCTGCTTTCCACGAAAGACTTTGAAAAGTATAATGCTAATTATGAAGCCCTCATAGCCCTATGCTTAAAGATGAATTTCTCTTACTCAAGTTATCGAAAAAAAAAGTGAAACATGCGATCAACTTTAAATAGCACCACTCCTTAACTGATTTAATTTCTACAACTATTTATAATTTCTTAATTGGATTATATTTAATACTACTATTAATTACGATAATTCTTATCTCGTTTAAAAGTTGCAAATCGAAATTTAAATTTCTTGTTTAATCTTTTATTATATAATGTCACTCAATGGGTATTGAATTTCCTTCTTCCTATATTTTATCTGATAATTTGGAAACTAAATTATTTGTATTTGAGATGTTAACAAACCTTCTTATCATTTGTTTACTTATTTATTTATTTCTAATGGATTAAATTTAGTAAGTTGACATTTTTATTAAGCTTATCTCTCTTCAAACCACTTCTAAAATTACATTTCTTTTTTCCTTTATTTCCTAAAATAAACATTAATTTTATTGAAAATTTAGTTATTTTATTCAATTTTGTATTTATTTAAGTTTTAAATAAAACATTGCATTTAAGAATATTGTAAAAAAAATTGTTTTCAAATATTTGTGATCCTATTTAAATTTGACATTATGGTTAAAGTTAAAGCTATAAATTATAGCTAATCAATTACTTTTTGATGTTTTACGATTATGAGATGACAAATTATAACAGTAATGTTAAGCACTTGATACCGGTTTGATTTATACTGTAGATTAATAGTTATACTGCGTAATCTTTTAATTTATTATATGTATAGCAAATTCTTTAAGATTTATATTAAAAGTCAACACAATAAATTAGTATTCGGGAAGGGAAAAAAATTAAAAATAGATACCTTTCGGTCTTAACAGTTCTGACTCTTTCCACTCCAAAAGAAGATATTCCCATCAAGACCTGCTCTGACTCATTAAATGAATTCTACATGTTAGCGTTAGCACACTTTTAGAATAAAGCCTCGTTCGCACGATGACACTAATGTCGCGACATTTAATGCCGTGACACTGCTTGACACTCAGTGTCTTAAGCCTTGTTCACACGATGACACTAATGTCGCGACATTTAATGCCGTGACACTGCTTGACACTCAGGGTCTTAGTTATAGTGCGTTTAGTGCCGTGAACTCTACTGCTCATACTTCGACACTCGGCGACACTAATGTCGAGGCATTAAATGTCGCGACATTTAGTGTTCATACGTCGACACTCGGCGACACTAATGTCGAGTTTTTAAGATCTGTTGGTTCGCAAAAATTGATCGACAGACAGGCACGGAACCAAAAATGTTCCCTGATGTCTAAAACTTCTTGGAATTTGAAATCGGAGGCCTTAATAATAAATAAATGTTTGTTCTTCGGAACAATCACAGCTTTCGTTACCTTCGATAAGCTCGAAAGCAAAAATTATTTCTCGAAAATGAATCCGACGATTTTGATAACAATATTCTAAAATATAGTCCATTTAAATACAAATCTAAGGATATAAGATATAATCCGTTTTCCTGGGAAAAAGGTTCCTAAGAAAAAAAACTTTAAATAAGAGCGGAGAGAGGCCAGTTCGTTTCCCCGCCGAAGAAAAGTTATTTTTATGTTAAATTTTGATAAACTGTTCAATAATAATTGAATGCACCTACGAAAACTAATAAACGAAAAACACTGGGCTAAGTAATTATGAATTCGTATGTGAGTTGTCTCGGACCGATTTTGTTTAATGAAATACGGTAGTTTCATCCTAAAATGCTGTTTGTGAATCATAAATATTTCTTTTAAATACATTTGCAAACAGCAGAATTGGACCTTTTTTCGTTGTTGTGTAAGATTCCTAAATTTTTTATCATTATTAAGGTTTCGTTGGTAAAACCAAAAAAAAGACGTTTCTACATGTGTTTGATTAACTCTCTTGTAAACAATCGGTTTTCTATTTAATTAGCCTAAAACATTGTTTAAACATTTTGCTGAAATTTACAATTTAATTTGGAATTGGATTCCTATTTGAAATTAATGAAGGGTTGTGCAACCATGCTTTGAGCATTGAGGAACAAGAGAGTTTTTGCTACGCTTACAGATTAGCCCCTTTTAAATTCATTAATTCTAGCCTAGTGTTTGTTCTATAAAATCAATTATCCTGCTAATATTCCCTTTTGGTTTATTCAAGGTTTCAACTCTTCTCTGTTCAAAACTAATCAATCAAAATCAAATATTGCAGTGAGTAGTTTTTGTAGTTGACAGAAACAGATTCTTTTTCTCTTTTTAAGTTTTAGAGTGAACCCATATTTTTACCTTCTCCTGTACAGTAGTACAGAGTAGTTATGTTAGTAGTACATATCTATGTACTATATATTTAGAGAAAGTATTGTGATGTCGTAAAATGATTTCAATATTTTGATGGAATTACACGTTTTAAGGTCTCCTGAGTCCCAGAAAGTGATTTTTTAAAGAGGAGACGCGTAGAACCTAAACTAAGGGGCCCAGTTCGATCAAATTTGGCATACAAGTTAAGGAAATCATAATCCGAGGTGAAATCGAAATCTCTCCCCCCCCCTCCAAAAAACTAAAAATACGCATAATCTAATTGTTAATTAATACTTATGCTTATATTTTGAAATATTTTGTATTAAACTTTATTTCATAGTTAATTATGTGACCATGCATCAAGTGATATGACATGTAAGCTATGTGCCAAATTAATGGTCCAACTTTTTTTTCTTTGTCTCTTTAATCTCAATGGTGTCAGTCTCGAGTGGTCTTTTGAAGAAGTTATTAATTTTGGTCCAGTTGAAGTATTATGACCTCAGTTGTTTTTTACTGAGACTGTGACACTAAAAAACAAAGACTTGTAAAACATAAAACACTTACTAGACAAAAACACTAGACTTGTACCTTGTACCCGTGAAGTCAATCCAGTAACCTCAAGATTATCTGAAGAAGGCTGCTTTAGAATAGCCGGTCAATTGTTAAAATTACAATTTTTGTTTGAAGATGTTTGGTTATTGAACTACACCTCTTTTATTTGACACTACCTTATAGAAAATATTAAATAGTTATTTATGTAACTAGGCAGCAAAATGGAATTTTACTGACGAGTGATTAGATTAGCCTCCGAGCCGAAGGCGAGGATAGGCTATGACAATTAACTGCCGAGGCGAAGCCGAGGCAGGTAATTTACCTATTTGACTGCCGAGGCGAAGCCGAGGCAGGCAATGAATAAACGAGGCAGAAATGTTTCCTTTGCTGCCTTGTTGCATACAATATTTTATCTACTTGCGGAAGAAAAATGAAACTGCTAAAATGTTATCTTTATTAATATAACATAGCTAATAGTTAATAACTATATGTCATATTAATAAAGATAATAAATGTATTAACTAAAATTAATGTTCAAATAAGAAACTTGGGAATAATAACAATAAGTAAAAAGCAAACTGAATCTATAACAACAAAATACAAAACACACGTTTATAGCACACATCACTTCTGAATGAATAATGCACGCAATATAATATATTTATTTATATTTTTACTAACAAATTACTAAAAGAATTAAAAATATCTTCTATTGCTTAAAAGAAAAGACGTAACTAGGATAAATCAAGAAAAGTAGCTAGTCTAATCTAGAATGACTTCAATAATAAAAATAATATGGATGTTCAATGTTTACATGACGCTGCAGTGTGGCCAGTGACTCCGCTATTTTTTTAATTAAAGATCTACTAATCATTGAACTTATTTAACAGAATTAACAAATATAAACAAATTATTTTATAATTAAATCGTTTATTTATTAAATATTACATATTAAACTATAATATATGATGTTATAAGATAGAGATAATAGTATAAACTGTTCTTGCCAAAATAAGAGGTTATGACACGCAGTGGTAAACACTGTTACTTTCTCTGCCTAGGCAGACAAATATTTGTCTGCCTAGGCAGAGAAAGTATTTTCCTGACTGTTTTAACTACTTTCCTGCCTGTTTATAATATTTTAATGACAAATCTGCGAAATAGTACTTTCCAGCCTAAGAACAATTAAGTAATGTTTAATTTTGCTGCCGCTAGTAAATAAACAAATTTCCTTATGAGAATATAAATAACCAATGTTTTGCAGTGCTAAAGTTTTATAAATTACAAACTCTTAATCATTAATAATACGATATGACATGTGAGGGGATATTATTAATGCAATGTTATTAAATACCTGGTTAGATGTATTAATTTTAACCCACATCTTTATGTGATTCGAAAACAATAATTTTTTTTACAAATTCAATAATTTATTCAACTATCGTATCCCTGTGCAATTAATTCAGTTGTAAATGTATTTGCTAATTATTTTATGACCTCATGGCGTTCAGCTGCTCTTTCTGTGGAAAAGTGGCATTTTTTCGCTCTATTTAAGAACTCTGGTTTGTGGTAGCTAATGAAGCAGAGATAAGATGTCTTTAGATAACCCTTGGAGTTTCGTCATTTTCTTTTTGCTTTGACCTTTTTTTTTTTCTTTTTTTCTTTACCTTTTTTTAATATATTGTATTACCTTATTAGGTTGGAGACATAGCTTAATAAACTGCTACCAACTAGGTTTAAAATATGTAGTTAAGAAGATTTATTTGATATTTAGAATCATATAATCATTTACCTTACATATACTTGCCATTTTAGCTTATAACACTTGCTGTTAGGTCAATTTGCTGATGTTTTTAAATTATTGACTGAACAAGAAATAATTTGATATTTTGTCTTGAAAAATAAACCTTAAGTTTTTTTCTTATTATAGCTTTTAAATAGAAATGCACAACAACACTGTTCATGCATATGTATTCAGATTGCTTATTTGCTTAGAATTATAGTTATATTCTCTATTAGCATTGTTACTAAACAACGTTTTAAATTTACGTTAAAGTAGTCTATAGGTCAGAGGCGAGCAAATGTGGATCCCAGAGCCGCTATAGTGGCTCTTTTATGACTTATGTGTGGATCCCATTTTTGAATGGGTATACATTTTGATGTATACCCTTTTTAATTTTAAAAGTTCGAAATATCTACATTTGCATATTTTGTATAACAATTTATTTGAGATATTATTGAAGCTAGATTTCTAATTTCTGAAATAATATTTGTTGAAAAAATGGGTGAAGTTATTAGAAGTTAAAGAGGATCAGGCATTGCAAATACAGCACAAATCTACTTGTACAGTTGAATTTTAATTACTCTTGCCTCAATCAAAATATCCAGACTTAAAGAAGGCTGCTTGCAGTCAATTTTATTTTATTTCATTCATCATATTGCTATAATCTTTAATGAAGTTCACAAAGTCAAATTATCGTTCTCAGTTGACCAATAATCATCTCACAAAATTGCTGCGGGTGTGTTTACCAAATGTTACGTAATTTTTTCATAGATTTGACCAAAGTTTATTTTATTTTAATTTTTTAATTTTTAAAAAATAATTCTTTGCACTGTTTCTCTTGATTGTATTTTCTTTTATGTGTGTTTTACATTGCACTTAACACTTGTGTAGAATATGCAAATATATTAATTAAATTAAATGTTAATTTCTAAAATTAATTCTAAGTAATTTAAATTTCAAAATGCGGCTCTCATTGACCTCATGCTTGCCCTCAACCCTGCTATAGAAGGTCGCATATTAAGTTTGAGCAACAGTACGCAAATTTAATTTTGATTATAATAAAATGTGACCCACATGCCTAACAGTAATAGTCGGATCACATATTTTATACTCTTGTGACTATTTGTTCAATCGTAGTACGCGAGGAAGCTATGTGCCACACTAATGGACAGATTATTTTTTCCCTCTTATATTTTCCTTTAGAACCATCTAAGAATAAGGACATACTTAGTGACAGGAAGATATAGTAATCTTTAGCCTACCACGAAGGACATCTTCCTTGCTTCGTTTACAGTAGCTACTAAAACACAAAGGAAAGATTGATATCAAAAGGTCCCTAAAGAGACAGTGAAAATGACAACATGAAAAATGGTTGATCTCGAATACGGGAGGGAAAAAAGCATTTCAAAGGTTACTTTCTTTTAAAATTAAAGGGGTCTTGAATCTGGAACCCTTTTTTATGTACAGAAGAGAAAAAAACATCAATAGCATCCTTCCTTTTGTACTGTAATGGATTTAAGAAACCGAAATGGCTTCATGTATAAAAGATGTAAGAATTCGTATTCTAACAACCCCAAAAATAGTAATAAAATATTTATCATTTTAATCTTTATTGATATAATTCCAATGTGGTTACTTCGTTAGCTATCCCCTTAATTTAACAGTATTTCTAGACAGACTAATTCGTTTGTTTAGTTATATTTATTATATAACTGAATAATGGTGTCTTAAACTAATTATCACTACGATTTAGAAACATTATACAGACTCTATTATGAGGGCAAGTCATACTCTTCTGTTATTGGTAAAATATTAATTTAAGAATGAGTGGGAACTAAAGATAATATTTAGTATGAGTTTTCTTGCTTAAGCTATTATTACCTTATTTGCCGAGGATTTGTGAAACTTTATTTAATGAATGAAACATAAAGAACAAAATCAGTTTATTTATTAAACTAAAACTCCAGTAGATAATATTTAATTCAGGCAGGTTCAAACTACTTAAGTAAGTGTAAATCTTAGTTAGATATTTTGTTTACAAAATTGTTTTTACATTTGAAACTTAATAATACTTTCGCTTATTTATTCTTTTACCTTGCGCTTTATTTTCTTCACATTTTTAATCGATTAAATAACAGATCTTAATTATATGCGTCACTTATTTATTTACATAGAAAAATATAATATGCAATTTTAATTTCTTGTTGGACTTTTTTAAATTATAGTTAGTGTGGTTATCTTATTATAAAATTAATTTCATATGGTTAAAGACAATTTAGAACTTGATGACTGAGTTTAATTGTTGTCAAGCGAATTATAAGCTAGTTAATTCAAACAAAGCGAAATATCATGAGAAAATATAGTACCCTCATTTCTTATTGTGTGATCTTCGTTCTGAATTATACTGTCACGAGAAGATCTCAAGCGGAAGTTGTAATTATGAAGATGAGACTATAATTATTATTAAAACAATTAGTAACGTTCTTTTTAGCATTCGTTCAGTGTGTCAAAAGAAAAGCCAAACTAGGCTAATTACGACTATTCAAACAGCCATATTGAACTGACTAATATTAAGTACTGTAATCTAATCTAAAACATTGTAAAGAGGGGGTAAAATCATTCAGTCAACTATCATTTATAACAAATTGGTATTATATGAAATATTTTTACCGGAAATGTGTTATAAATAAGTTTAAAAATGCTCCTATTGAACAGAACTGTATCATAAATCAACAAATTGTAATAAATAAATGAATTATTTTGCATTTATGATAATATATAATATGACGCATGTTACAGCAGCAAATAACTGAAGCAAAAAAACGTTTTACTCTACTTTATTTTCACTCACAATTTAACAACTATAAACTCTATGCAACTATAAACAACAAACAACTGTAGACTCTCCTTCTTTACTTCTTCTTGTTCTTGGGAGTGAGAGAGGGAGGAAGAGGTAAAAGAAGTTTCTCGGCTTCTCTTATAAACTATGATATCGGACCGAGAAAACCCAAAAACAAAATATATAAAACTAATAACAAAACCCGTAGCTATATGGTGACAATAATAAATGACATGTGACGTTTATCACGGCAGCCACAATGCACGATATAAATTTATACCTCGCTGTTGTTAAAATTTTAAATATAGGCTGGTTTGGAGATCGTGACACCCAATACTACGGTGACCTCATATAATCTTAATATTATCATTTTTGAATATGGAGAATGCGGCCTTTTAAAATATCAATCAATAAGGCCCTTAGCGTTTAGCATGTTCAACATTCATCTTTTTAGGAATCGAACTTAACAGTACATTGGTTTCCTTTGTTCATTTGGAGAGATAACTCATACTTTTTACTACGTTTTTATTAACTTGGTTTCTTGTTTGTTTGTCCGGTATAAATCTTGCAATCGAATTTTAACTAACATCCCGAGTAGCTAGACATTTGAAACTTTCAGAACAGCTCAGAACACGATGACAATGCATTATTTTAATACTTTTAGTCATTTTTCAGCAGAATTTAATTCGATTTCAGCAAATTTGCTGAATGAAAAGTTAGTTCGGAAAAAATCCCTAAGTTATTTTATTTGTTTTGTCATATCCCATAATATTTACAATCTTCATTTTGACAGGTATCAAATTTATGAATTTTATAAATAAGAGATAAACATTAAGTGACGAAAAACGTATTATATAAAAAGTTCTTTTTATCTTGCAATTTTATCAAATATTGTTTATTAAAAACAAATTTATAGAAATTTGAAGAAAAAATAGAATTTGTACATATTCTCAATATAAGTCAGCCTTGAAAATGATTCATGATTGCTTTAGTTTTTAACTAATCATTTAAAATCTTTGCTGATGTCTTAAAATAAATATGCATCCATCTTACATCTTAATAAGTGTCTTAATTCAAGTTTTTATTACTTATAATATCTTCTTAAAATATATTTGAACAAATCCTTATTATAGACAAGATAATAGATTTTTTTTTTTAAATTAAAACTATTTACTTAAATAATCGGCTTAGCGAAGATTTGTGCGCATTTCACTTCGATTTAATGTTAACCTTGAAACTCGTGGTTGCATTAATTATAAATGTTTAACTTTTTTTTATATTGCTTGACAAGTGAAGTGGAATTATGCGAAGCAGAGGTCGAAGTAGGTTTGCCTTAGGGCCTCGCTATGTCCCCTCGCTTGTTCTCTTTTGACCAGCATTCTGTAACAGTTTATTCAAGTGTTAACTTATCCAATATTTTTCCTTCTAAATTTAGAGGCCTTGTTTTTATCCTACTTCATCGACCCTTCCTGAATATTTTTTTCTCTCTCCCAGGAAACCTTTAAAAAAAATGTTTTATTCAATAATACTATAACATTTTGTTATTCTTGCCTTAAAGTAATGTAGTGGAATGTAAAATAAAGTTTAATTAATGGTAGAAATATAGAAAAAAACTTGTGTTAAACCAAAAAAAAAATTTGAATACTTAAATTGAACAAGTAAAAAGTTATGAACTGAAGAACTAAAACAACCTTTCATTTTCAATGGTTTCATTTCATTGTTCGATAAAATAATGTTTCGAGGTATTTTTCTTATGTAGTTCTTTTTGTAGGGTTTCGTTGGTAATACCAAAAAAAAGAAACCTACATTATAGTTAATATAGAACCTTTTCTTTATAGAAACCTATAAAGAAATACAAATAGTTTCGTTCATGTGTCTGTCTGTCTGTCACTCTGTACGGTTCCAATAACTTTTGAAGCAAAAGAGATAAAAGCGTGAAACCTACCAGTATGAAAGATCGTTTTGACGCGCACACAGGAAAAATATAGAGAACTCAAAATAATCAGCTGTTCAAATTTTAAATGGCGGATATTTCACATCGCGAGAAAAAAATATTTTTTAAAATTTTGAGTGGGGTATCAAATGAAAGGTATTGAAGAGTAGATTACAAATATATATACCACTTAGGGTTAGTGTTTAGTTTTCGGCGCCATTTTGTCAAAAAACATCGAAATTTTTCGTGTCCCCCCCCCTCCCCCTTACTAATTTTGTTTCACAATACCCTTTTCACGTGAGACTTCACGCCTTACCAATTTATTTTTGTATAAGATTGAAATAAAATTGTATTTATTTTTTTTTTATTTTTATTTTTTATATTGTATACATTTCATTTATACGTATAGTATTTTTTAACTTGTTCATTTTAATAACTTATTGCTGTTTCGATGTTAGAAAATTGTATATTTTCATTAGTTATACGTGTAATTTAACATTTAAAGGCATTTAATCTTTTAAAAAATGATTAAAAAAAAGAAACATTCAAAAATGGATCTATGAACACAAAAAATATTAGAAAAAGAAACCTTCATAGAATTAAAGCCATGGAAATCTGGGAAGCTCGTGATTTAATTATTAACCTCATTAGAATATTAAGCCTACTGAATTGTGAGAGCAAGCTTGTTATTACTAACCACTCTGACATGAATGGCTTATTTAAATAATTCCCTCGTGAGAATAGAGTTGATGGTAGAATTTACCTTGCAAATTATTCAAGGGTTATCATTTCCACCTTTTATTTTTTCCTTGGTTACTTTTAGGTTTAGGCCTATTGAGGATAAACAATTCGCCGCAATAGTTGAATTCGGACGGCATTTATCATTTTTACAAGTGCAAAGAAAGAGTGATATTATCATATTTTATGTTTTAATTTGATAATATGTTCTTCAAAATTATAGTTTTACTAACTTGTTTGGTCTTACTTAAGTTATAAAATAATTAGTTTATTGTTTTTGCCTCATTAAACATTTTATTTATTATCAGAAAATAATATTTTGGGTGTTGGTCTTGATCAGCTACAATGAATTTTCACCAATTATTTTAATTTTAAATCTTGCATACCTTCAACTCTAGGTTACCTTATGTTTGATCATGAATAAAATACAAAAAATATTTTAAAGCAACTAACTTAATGACGCAGCTAAAGAAAATTTGAGATAGTTGAGTCTATAATCAAATAAATACGCACAAATCTTTCTATATATATATATATATTTATTTATTTTTTTTTTTGTTTGCCGCTAAGCACTTTTAGGTTTTCTGTGCCTGCGAGGTTGTTGTAAGTTTAATTAAAGCTAGATGCGTGGATACAGGATTCGGTCAGTAAAGTGCTTTGCAGGAATAATAATAAAAAAATATTTGAAAAGACTACATTTCTTAAATTACTGTTTATTTTTGTTCTCTTAAGAAATGATTCTTTAAATTTAGTATCTTCCTATATTTTTTACTCAAGTTAATAAAAAATGTATTCTTGTAGGTACTCCCTGACTATCTATTATATAAAATTAAAACGTTAAGCATCATAAATTACATTATAACTAGCTAGATAGCTTAAAGAAAGTTTTTGATTTATACCAGCTTCGGATAATATTATGCAGAACTTTATCTAACATCTTTCTAGTTCCTCTTCAATAATTCAAATAACTCAATCCCATACAAGTATTTCTATGAAAAGTTAGTCAGAGGACTAACTTTAATAAAAATATTCTTTAAAAAAAAACATGTTTCATTATTGAATAAAAGTACTTTTAAGTTCAGTATTTTAAATTTATTTTTTCTTTGAATTATATATTTTGGAATGGAACGGTTACCTAATGACCTACTTAGGTTGGCCTACTTAGATAAAATTATTATTTATATTTTTTTTCTTCAAATTTGCGGTTTCAGTGGTATAGCATGTCCAGTGCCGTTAATTAATGTCTAAAAAAAATATAATTATACGTGTGATAAAAATCCATATTATGGTCACACATTGGCCTTGAGATCTTTCTTCATTGTGCTCGACCAATTAAAATAATACAAATAATGTCTTATAAATTATTCATTTTACTAGTTAATACTGTTTGGACATTCATTTTTTTTTTCATATCCACAATTTTGTCAACAAATAATTTGATTATATAACTATAATATGTAAGATTCGTTTTATTCGTGTATAGTAGTTTCAATTGTTTGAGTTTGGAGTTCGCATTTTACTATAACTATGCGTTGGGAACTAAGAGTATTATGGAATGTCAACAACACATTAAATATTATTTAATTTAATTTTAAGTAAAGGCACCCATACACGATCAAACATTTTGCGCAAACCTGATGTCGGGCAAATTTAGGCCAAAGACGTCCAACATCAAACAGCCCCATACACGGTCAAAATGTTTGACCGTGTAGGGCAGGGGTTCCCAAAGTTTTTTTACCAAGCCCCCACAGTCAAGAATAAATCTTCCCACGCCCCCCCTCCCCCCTTACAAAATTTTAGGACGTAATGAAAATACTCTGCCAATTAATGTGGCACATAGCTTCCTCGCAAAGAAAAGACCAAATTAAGAAAAAATACCTCGATAAAAATAATCAAAAAGTTGGAACGGCGCGGCACTGACCTAGTAAATATTTAATAAAGTTGGAGAAGTTTAAACATTTGCTGTAGAAACAAAGCCTCCAACAAGCACCAATACTTTATTTAATAAAAAAAATATAAAAGTGCAACCAAACCGTAGAAAC
>KZ651066.1:268898-282236 GCA_001010745.2 Gerris buenoi
TATATGTGGTTTGATAATGTGATTTGATCTAGTATAAAAATTTTATTATTCTGTATTCTTCACAATTGTCAAGCTAGATCAATTAATGGCTATTATTATTATTATATCTATGTATATACATACATAAATAAATATACCTACTTATAATTAATTAAAACTAATCAAAAAGTTATAAGTACCTTTCCAATATCCATTGCGTTAATTGTTCTTTTTTTTATCTTTTTTGTTCTTTACTATTTAGGTATATAGGTATTTAAGGCGAGATATTAAAAACAAAAAAAAAATTAAAGTGGTGTATTTGCAATCGTGAATATTTTATTTAAAAATAAAATAATTTAAGTTTATAAGCATAAATTTATAAATTATGTTAAATATAGTATGTATACGACTGTATAAAAGAACACAAATGTTTACTAATTTTAGATAATTTATTAATATTATTACAAAATTAAATAAGTAATAAGAAAAAAAAAACATTTAAAATAATATTAAAAAATTCTTGTATAAAGATTTGTAAACAAATAATAAAGGAGTCTTGTTTATTATGAATATTTACATGATGTAAACAAACTATGGTTAGCGGAGGGGGGGTGGGGGCGAAGGTAACGGCAGTTTGATCTCGGACCATGAACCAGCCTGCATGTCGACTCTTCTTACCGCGTTTCTCCCCATTTTCTTCCGCAAAATAGAAGGTATTTTTAATCAAGTCAATTTAAAAATGTGATGGATAAATGTTGTTTTTAAATTTGTTTTATTTAAATTGTAATTAGTTAATGTAAATGTAATATTTATAAGGTTTACGCTAGAAGTATAGTTTTTTTATGTGTTAAGTTACGTAATATTTACGTGCATTAATAATTTTGGTTAATAATTAATAATAATGTAAAAGGTAAATTAATTTCGTATATTAATAAGAAAAATAGATAGATTTAATAAGATTTACATTTTAATTTTTAGGTTTCTTAAAGCTGTCAGTAGCATCTAATAGATTTTGTCGTGAACACACTGTGTTTTAATAGATTTTCTTTACTGCAGGTATATTTCTAGTATGTATTTATTTTTTGCATCTCTTATAAACATGTTACTATTGTTTTAAGTGCTTTATATAAAATCCAACTCTTAATTTTTAAGTTATAAGTGTTTATATCAATGTGTAAGAACATCTGTAAATACATACTAACTTTTCTAAGTGACGTTTGCTAGGGTATTTTTTTTGTGTACTAATCAATATCTGTCTAACAAGAAGTATTTAATTATAATATATTATCTCCCCAAACGTATTAAAGCAGCTTTAATGTTTCTGCTGCTATGTAAACGAATGTTTACATTATTCGAATAAATATTTATATTGTTTTAACTTGATTTTACTTATATGAATGCTATGTAAACTTTTAGGCATATTATTACATAACTGATTTTTAACATCTGATCAACAATTTTTACTTTCTGTTTTCTTCTTTAGCTAGAATTCTAATTGGTTTTATCTCCCATACTTATATAATATAGTGGAGTATGTTGCTGTAGAAACCTACAAGCCTGTGCAATTTTGTTTATTTAATTAAACTAAAATACATAAAGCCGGGTTTACACGGGTAGAGTAAACAGGAGAGGAGAGTAGCGAGTAGAGTGCACTCTACTTACTTCCCACTCTACCAATTTTACTAGCTACTCTACTCGCCACTCTACTCTACTGAGCGTTTTTTCGGGTTTCTACGGGTAGAGTTACTCTACTCTCCTGTTTACTCTACCCGTGTAAACCCGGCTTAAGTTGTAGGTTTGGTTTAAAGATATGTATGTGATTATTTATATTTACATATGATGAACCTATAACATGAATCCGACGGTTAAATGATTAAATTTGTAAGGTTGAAGAAAATTCTCTCCAATTAAACGCTTACGTGGAGAGAATTATACTTGTTTCACCTTTTAACGATGACCTCCCTTAACGCTTCTTATTCTTATTTCACCTTATTAAATATGGTTTCTGTAATCTATATTCAGCTGTAATTCTCATTTACCATGTGTACATACGTCGCTACATCATTATTTTAATGATATCTTGAATGTCGAATGCCTCTTTACATTAAACCTCATTATTTCTCTTAACAAACATTTTGTTTGCGTTTAGTTTACCAAATTAATAATGCCCGAAAATCTATCTCAAAAACTTAATCAAGGGGTTATAGAACCTTTATTTCTCTCTTACATTATAATTACACCAAAGCAACCTTGACACAACTGGAATGCCTAATTATATTATTTTTCTTTTTTACCCTCTGATTTATTTTCTAATCTTATTTTAATTGAATATTTTACCTCACTTTACTATTTTAATATCAGTTCCATAACAAAAAGTACTAATTTTGGTCTAATTTCTTAGTAAACAAATTTATTAATACATTATTATTCTTTATATATTATCTTAAATTATGTATTTGTTTTCTTATTTAGGAGATTGCTTTAACATATATTATACTATTTCATTTAATTTACCTATGAAACATTTTTCATACCCACATATACTTATTAGGTGTCCAAGTTGTAATAGTTATTAATATCTTTTTTCCAAAACCTAAGGTTCCCCCTTCTACGTTGTTATTGTTTTAAATTCTAAATAGTATGCAAACGTTTTCTACTTCTACTATTTTTAACATACATAACATATATATTAATATATTATCTTTGTTTACATACTTGTATATCGAGATTGTTATATATTACCTATATTCTTCTATTACCTTTTATTTACCATGTAAACGACTAACCAGTTTATTTTAAGAAATGATACTTTATGTGTATAACTCTTACGCAGGTCTAATGTTTACTAGGGAAACAATTTTCATTTCTACGTACCTACCTTTTATACCACCTTTACCGTGTAAACAACGTTAAAAATAATTTATGTCTGCTAAGTGTGGTTGCTTTGAAAAACCTTTATGTACTCATATTTTCCCATTGACTTTTATGTACCTTATAAACTAACCCTTAACTTCTTAAACATTTATCATCTACCTCTAATTCTAAATACATACTAAGTTTTGTTAATATTAAGCTTATACTCAATTAATCTTTTTATTTATCAAGAGCATTTGACATCACAAAACCACATTGATTCCTCCTCAAATAATATCTTTACTCTTTATGTAGTATAATTATCATGTATAATCTTCATGTATTTATGTAATATCTTCGTATATAATATCTTCATATTTGTATTTATTAGTTAGGATTGATACTTAATTTTCTTGTTTAATGTACATATACATTGAATCATCATTGTAAAAATGTTGTAAGTTTTGATAGAAAATAAAGAAAATACGTATACAAATTAAAAAGATACAGTTACAGCTTTCTTCCTTAATTTGAGATGTTTTCGTAGAAACGAAGTACAAAACTATTTAGCCTAGTGCAAAATAAGTCACAGGTAAACGTTGTTTTTTTTTTTAGTCTATTCCTAGAAAATGTTGTTTTCTTTGGATTTCTCTTACTAATTCATACCTTTATTTTCACTCTTAACGTATACATTTCTTAGTTTCATCTCTATTATGTAAATGCCTCGGCGGTTATTGGGGGGGGTCAACTGTACCTGGTATTCATACTTTACTACTTCGAGAATTAATAAATAATGTCGAATTTTTCACTTTTTCAAAAAAACTAAAATGAAGTTTTAACAATTACGTATTGAACACGTTTTAAATATGTTTAAAAATAAATTGATTTGATTAGAAATTCTTGGATTTAAATTATGTCTTACAAGGTTTATTCGAAATATTTTTCGAGTTTGTCATACCGATTTTTTTCTTATTTACCCTTTATTTTGTAGATATTTATCACTAATTAAAAATTATACATAATTATTTCTAAAGAAATTTATACATAATTATTTTAGATTTAGACATTTTAATAATTTTTTTTCTCCTTAAAAATTTGTTATGCTTCCTTACAAGCTTTAATTTTTACTCAAGTTATAATGATACTGCTTCCAAGCATACCGAAACTATGTGATCGTTCTGAAAAATAAAAATATATTTGTCTCCCAAAATTTAAACATAAGGGAACATTTTTGTCCCCGTGTATGTCTGTCAGTCTTTCCACATTTTTTGCGAACCTACATATCTTAACACCTACTTTTCCGATTTTAATGAAATTTGGACGGTGGTCGTAATTAGACCATTATTAGTCTCAGATAAGTTTATGCACACACTTGTTTAACTTCCACATACGCACAAACATACAAAAATATCTCACTGACTTTCAAGAAATTTTATTGGTTTGTTGAAAGTAGCTCGCAGATAGCTCTAGATTAATTTCAATCGTCTCGGCATAATATTATACCGTGCTAAATTGATACTTTTATTTATGTAAAATACTCAAAAAAAAAANTATTTAATAATAATTAATTAAATTAGAAAATAAAGGATTATAAAAGCAAAAAATCATTAAAGTATACGCGACAGGGTGCGATGTAGCTATGTGCCACACTAATTGGCACTCTTTTCTACTTGTGTTTTATTCGAGTTTAAGCTAACAAATTAATTTTAATAAATAATTCAAATAAATTTAATTTTTAACAATAAGGAACTTGCTTGTATACTAGTACATAGTAGCAAATCTTTATTACGCTTATTAAGTTGATTGGACATAATTAAAAACTTTATCTTAAGGTTAATTAATTTTTCAATGCTCTTCGGTTGTTTCAGGCTGTGTATTAGATCACTCCTAACGTCTTACTAAGATTCGCACAATATATTCTGAAACCCATTAATCATTTTAGCAGTTATTTAAATCCATTTCATATGCTAAAATGGAAGATTAATTATTATTAAAACATTGGCTTGGTTCCAATGAAACTATGTATTTATAACTATGTAATTTTGCTAGCAGTTTGTAGAGAGGGCGATGCCAGATAAGGATTGATGTCTTTGCCAATGTTTAGCCTATGGAGTAAAATTAGCAACAGTTGATTTTATCGACAGAACCCGGAGGGCGAGGGAGTTTGAGAAGCTACAAACAAGATAACATTAGTTATATCTTGAATAAAACATGTTCTAACTTAAACATTCTATTACAGAAGATCTTGTCTCTGTTTAGTTTTATAGTTATTTTTAGGTTAAAAAGAAAACAACTTTTTGATATTATGAAGCTTCTTATAGTGGTGTGTTATATCTCTTCATAGGAAGGCCGAAGTTCCTTTAGACTTCTTTAGAGAAAATTGCTTGCACATGCCAAAATTTAAATTAAAATAATTAATTTAAAGTTAAAACTGCCCAAACTAAAGTTAATTGTGTTTAGTTTCGCTTATCATCAAAACTTCTCTGAAATAAAATGATTAATTATAGATTTTATACAAGATATTCTTTTTGGTTCTCCACCAAAAACAGTTGTATAAAATTACCTTTTTTTAACTAATATTTCTTCCTGCTTTAGGGTAGGGTGGGCTAGTTGAGCAATTTTTTATATAATCTACAATAACTCCTAAACGGTGCATCAGATTTACTTGATTCCTTCAACGTTAGTTCCTTAGCGTAGTTTCAGAGATATTTAAATTGCCCAATTTACCCCTATGCTCAACTAGCCCCGCCCTACCCCAATTATAAAGAGAAAGTACTGTGTAAAATTTACTCCCCTTAAATACTAATCTAAGTCGTTTTCCCGGGAAAAATCTAGTTCCTCAGAAAATAGCTTTAAAAACGGACGGTGAAAGGCCGGGTTTTTTATGGTAAATTTGGATAAAATATTTAATAATAATGGAAACTTGAAACTACTAACTAAGGAGAAACACTAGACCAAGTAATTATGTATTCGTACGTATGTGAGAAAGTTAGTCCGTGTTTTTTCAAACCGATTTTTTGTATTTTGTTTGTTATTATAGTTAATGAATGTTTTGCCCAAAGAGTCAAATAATAATCATTTATCATTATTATAAACAGTAAATGAATATAAGGTTTAAATATCGTTTAACTATCTTTGAATATTTTTTCTATTTATGTAAGATTTTTATTTTCAGTTTTATTTTAATTTTAATTTTATTTAAATTTCACCCCCTAACACCTAACCACTATAATATATTACAGAAAAAATGCATTTCTCAGTCATTAACCCTAATTTATAAATAAACCATCAAAATGTATGATTTTACTACGCCGCAGCCAAGAATGTTAAATATTTGTTTCATTAAAATTTGAAAATAGTCTTAGCCTTTTTTCATTGATTAATTTTTATAAACTTCAACAACTTATGGGGGAAGCAAATGCATTTATGGGTTAAAAATTGAACTGACAACGTTATATTTTAGAATTTAAGGTTTGACATAAGGTCAAAAGAATTTAAATTATAAGTTTATTACTACCATCTTGGCGGTTTCAAACTAATTTTTTTAGAATTGAAATTAAGGCTTAACTTAAGTCAAGGTAGTTGTAAGATCTTAAGATTTAATTTAAGGATTAGAGTAACTTATCTCTCCCTGTAAAAATAGTACAAATATTTTATCAAAACAGCTCCTAACAAACTATTGTATTATTATTGGTGGAGAAACAATTTATTCTAATACTTTAAGATCTCTATAGACCCTTCTACGTCTGATATCTCTTCTCTCGGACTTAAATATCTGACACAAAAAGCGTTTTCAATAAGCTTAATTAGTTTGCCATCATGATTTCACTCTGATCATTAGTCTTTATAGTATAGCTTATTAGTTAGAATTATTAGTTAATTTATATTTCTATGTAGTTTTAATTAATACATTCATGTAGTTTTAATATACTTATCGATATAGTCTTTGTTATTACATTACGATACAGTCTCAGTCAAATAACTTATCAATATTGTCATTAGTGTAAAAAAAAAATTTCTAACCACTCTTAAAGTGTTTCTGTTGGTGTTAAAATATTCCACAGAATGCTCATTGAGAATATATCTCTCGAGTAAATAATATTTTTTTTTGTATAATTGTTCATTTCTTTTCAACAATATAAATTATTGTTATCTTGGTGTGTACAAACATTATACTTTATATCATTTATATATGATTTCAACTATATTTAATATTAATGAATGTTATGGCCTTAAATCTATGAACAGAAAGGTAAATTAATTATAGTTGTGATGTGCATTGTGTAAATATATAATAAATAATAATATATGTATTCAAATTTTAATTAATGGTAAAAAGTAGCAGATAATAAAGCAACAGACCTTCAAACACATCTCGTATGATCTCTTAAGACTACGTAACGTTTTATAATAGAATATTAGTTCAAGGATCGGAATAAGTAATTGTTGCATCATTGTCTGTAACTTTATACTTCACCTGTTTAACAGGTGTTATATCCTATTTTTTTTTCAGTTCATTGAATTACGAAATTTTATCCCTACAATCTTTGTACCATTCCTAAGTTATTTCACATTTCATTTCATTAAATCGACATTAGAAACAGGAATGACATTTTTTTTAGAAAGTCACAAAAATCTGGTTCTTTGTTTACACTTTTATGATTCGCTTTAAGTCCAACCATGATGAGTGTTCGAAGCCGAAACCTGTACTGTTATTTTAGAACAAAAAAGAGGTAATATTAAAAATTGGATCTGGTCTGCCGGAAAAGACAGCATTCTTATAAGATTTAAGATAATAAGAACATTGCATCATTTGTACGTTTTTATTTAAAGAGGTTAAAAAATACTGTTTAAGAAGAATGTTTTATTAAACCGGTTATCTTAGTAAAATCTGATACATTTGAACTTTTTTAAATAAAATTTATATAGATTCAGCGAATGATTGCTTTTTTTACTTTTCCTTACCTTAAAGGAAATATAATTCATTACGCGTCGAGTGTGAAAAGTAGCATTTTGCATGCGAGTGTGGAGTTTACACCCGAGCGACAGCGAGGGTAGTAAAACCAAAACCACACGAGTAGTAGTACCACACAATGCAAAATGCCGTTTTCGCACGAGTTGCATACCGTACTTAATCTACGATTGTTAGATTTTAATAATAAATGCAGAAAAATAATAATAGGTAAACCTTCTGTATGTAAGCTCGTATTTTTCTTTTGATAAAGATGACATCAAATCGTTAGTTGTCTTTTGTGCCGAATTAATTATTTCGGAAGGCGTATTATTCTCCTCATCTTCTTCATAATCACTTAAATCACTCATTGATTTTCACAAAAAAAACTCGATACAAATAGTTACTTTTATTAAATAAACATCAAATTAGTTATGTTAAATGTAAACAAACTCGCTAATCGTGTGTAAAGTTGAACAATTCTTCTTCTTTTCGTCACTAGAGTGGAAAAAAGAGGAATTTTTCTTCTTTTTGTCACTAGAGTGGAAAAAAAGAGGAATTGTTCAAAACTAGACACGCATGCGCAATTAATACAGGTGTGTAAAGAATCGCACTTTCTACGAATCTTTACAGAGATACAATGTTTCTATTACGTATTGTAGATAAAGTATTATTTTCACTCAAAAAATCCGTAACCGAGATTTTCAACGGAATTGTAAAATTTGGGTGTTTTTAAGACGATTTGAGTGGTTTTTAGCTAGATGTTCAGATTATACTGCCTCTATATTTTATTTTAATATCTGTTACCATTTTGAAAATATCGACTTTTTTTATATGAAAGTATTGGCGTACAGTTTTAAATACTCACTATAACGGACCTCATTATACCGCTCTTAACATTTAACAGACAAACAAAATAAATCATGTAAAAAAGAATCTATTGTCATTTATAGGTTTAAGTTTGATAAGGAAATGGTTCCGATTTTTCTTATTTATGAAGGCATAATCTGGATCATATTAGTCCTTTTATAGCAGATTTTTCTTTGTACTATGTATACAAGGACTCAATAAAATATAATTTACAAGATATTATTAAGATTACTGATTAAACTCAAAGAGAAAAAATCAGATAGACAAAAATATTTTGGTAGGAGCTACTAACTTATATTGTATGTAAAGTTTTATAAACTTACTTAAATATCTTACCAAATCCAATTCAACAAGGTTAAAATATTAAATTAGTTAAATGCTTCCTACAAACATCTTTAAATGTAAGAGATAAATAATTGAAATTAAATGAAGTAATAAAAAGTAACTTTATTTCTAATGACTATATTCTGTTGTTTCAATTCGTATATATACATGTCGGCTTTAGTAAGGTTTAGTATGTAATGTTATTAGGATTAAGTAATGGCTTTTAAGTGGGTCGCACTGTTACAGTAATAAATATAAAGAGAGCTTTATTGCTCTTAAGGGCACTTTAGTGCAGAGCTTACAAACTGTCATAAATTCAGTTAGGACTCAGATGGAGGGGAACTAATGGGAACTCTGGAGTGTTTGGACCACCGTGTGGGTTTTACTTTATTTTACTGAAGCTGACAAAAACCCTGCTTTAAAGGAGTTGGCCATTTGGTCTTTCTCTTTAACAAACATCACACTTTTTCAAAAAAAAAAACAGAATAGTCTTAAATATAATATAAGAAAACATACATTATTTAAAATATAGTTTAACGTTTAACAAGTCATATTTAATAATATATTGGTAATTAATAGTTTGAAAATGACAACTGGGCATTAATAGTTTAAAAAATTAAAATTAATTGATATTATTTTTTGATTATCAGTGTAGGTCAAAAGTTCATTTTTTTTAGTTACACTAAAACCTTATTCTTTTTATTAAAATGCATTTTAGTATAAATGATTTTGTTATCTGTTAAATTTTGAACCTTATCTTATTTTAAAAAATTGAAATGTTTGAAGTAATTTTGTCAAATTTGATAATTTAATCATTTAAGTTGACTCACTGTAGATAATCTTTTTTTGAACTCAATTTGGTGGTTATTATAACTCCATGTTTTGGTAATTGTATTGTAAAATTAAATAAATGAAAAGCCTATTTTAATAACTATTTCCATGTGCTTTCTATTGCAACCGACTTTTATTTTTAGATTTATATTGGCACAAAAAGGTTTGGTTGATAAAGGGTATAATTGTACGTATGAAAAATTATTTTTAATTGGTAGTTGTAAATGTCCTCACTTGAATATAAGTAAGGTTTATTACGAACGAAACATTATACTATTGTTTATCGTTGTTAATTTTCTAGTTTGAAAAAAATAAGCTTACAGCGTAGGTAGTTTTTTTTTTTTGGATGAGTGGCTTTGGAGAAGTCCTAAATTTCACTTTCAATATCAAGGAAGCATCCTAGAGGCTAGAGGATGTGAAGCATCGCGTGTCAACTTAATTTATTACCTATTAAGAATGCTGAACAGTGAAAGCGAAACTCCCGACCCCATATGTTGTTTTATTTGAGGGGAGAGATGCTTTGTGAAGGCTATAAAATCCTAGATTTTTTGTCGTTGTTGTTGTAATGAGTCACAACTTGGTCGCGGAACTAAATTTCCCAAATTTGATAAAACCATTAATTAATGAAACGAGTTAGTTCGATATCGCTATTATTGATTATCAGTTAACAGTTAATTACAAAAAATAATAACACGACTGCACATGTGTCCCATATATCGCCTCTTTTCTGCATACTTTTCCAGGGTTGTCAGCAATTCATTTAAATTGCTTACCACCGGAAGCGGGTTATTTCCCTAAAAAAGTATGATAATCAAGTAAATATTACCTTTTTTCCTCAAATCTAGTTTCTGAGTTATTTAGTGTTCAACAATACAGGTTAATGGGAACTATAAATATGCAGAGCAGTTTATAGTATTGATCAAGATTTTATGGTAGTAGTTCAACCGGTATTAGACGGTAAGAGAGGAATTAATTTAGGTGGGGATCAAGTATATTTGGAATTATTAGAGTAGGATGTGTTAGGTTAGGGTTTTCACCCTACACAGGTACCTGAGTTAATTTTATGTGACTATATTATAATATTTTACAAATATATAAACCCAGACTTGAAAATTCATAAAATTACTTAAAATTAAATTACGAGTTGCGTCTTTACTATACTTACATACAATGAGAACATATTTCTGAATAGAGGACTTGTGTTTGTTACGTTAACTACCTTTTCCAAGTTACCTTCATTGCGTATATAGTATACGAATATCAACTTATATATCTTTTTAAAAATGATGTCGTTGGAAAGCTCTTTAAGAGTACAGTGTTATTGTTCTATGTCAACTTTTGTCATATTTTCATTTGTGAGGGGTCATTCAGTCATTCTACTGGTAAAATAGGAAAAAATGAAAAAAAATAAATAAATATTAAAATGCACTCTCAGCTCAATATTGCAAGCATTGCACACCTAGTATAGAGATATGTTTTAAAATAAGTTATTTGAATTTTATCTTCTATATTTCTCTTATAGTTTGGCTGCATAGTTGTTTTAAACTAAAAGTCTTAGTGGCTTCAGACTGGATGAAAATTTGCATTGAAATGAAAATGTTTGAAACTTGTTTTTTCTTCAACCTATTTTTCTTCTATGTCGTCTAGATATGTCATTCTCATATTTTTCTTCCAGCTCTTCTTGTCAAATCATATTTTTCTCTTCTCTTACTTTTCTTATGCGGTTTTTACCATCTACAATATCCAGTAACCTCGAATCTGCCTTATTTACACGCTTCAACTCCCTGTAAGAAACTCAAAACATGACTTGTTGGTTTCTGAAGGTGAAGGCTGGGACCTAAGTTGTCGATATGACGCAGAGTATATTCAGCTTGATTTTAAGCTAAAAGAACAATCTATTGTTAAGCGTTTTTCAACTATCTAGTCCATAAACTATTTTTTTTCCTGGTGGGAAATATAATATAGATACATCTATAGCATCTTGTGTAAAAATAATATGAAATAGTTATAGGCTAAACCATGTATATTTCTCTCACGTTTTAAAATCGATTTTTCTTTTCTTATATCCTTATTACATAGAAAAAGAGTATTGTGATAGTGTGAAATAATTCGTTTTATGATATTGATGAAAATAAAGCTGATTTGCTGAAAACCGATAACTATTTGTAATTTTTTTTATATTATATTTTTGAAAACTTTTAAATGTGCTTATTATTAGATTAATAAAATTAGATGTTATTTAATTTTGTCACATAATATGTCATACTTATTTTTTTTTAGTGCTATCTATATTTATATTGGCATACTTTACATATAATACTTACAGCATTTATTAGACGTTCATCTGTACAATAATATTATTTTTAATGTATGTGTGTGTAAAAACCTAATGGGTTTTATATAATTTTATGAGTATTATCTATACAGACTAAATGTATTCTATATAATTTGTGTAGATTGCAAATAAGAGTAGAAATTATTGGATTAATTTAAAATTATTCTGTAGAAAATCTCAAAATTATCATAATAAATAATAGTGATGTAAAATTTCGTATAATTATTGTATTAAATATGTATATTTTTTTTAAATTCTTGAATTCGAAATATTTTTAAAAAACTTACTTAATAATTATTTAATATTTTTTTAAAATTTAACTACAATATGTATTTATGAAACTAGCTACATTTTTGTACTTCATAAGTATAACACATAATAATACTTGTATAAGTTTTACACAATACACAAGAACTATAAAAAAAAAGTTTCTTATTTTATTTATTTTTTGCTATATAAAATGAAAGGCTATTTTTAACTTTAAACGGATGCAACACTAATATTAGTCGTGTGACATTCAATACGGCTTTGTTACATAATAAAATATTGAATAATAAGGATATATTTCGGGCGTATATAGACTCTTTGAACGAGGGAGGTTGAATGACCGTGTGGCCTAATGGATAAGGCGTCGGACTTCGGATCCGAAGATTGCAGGTTCGAGTCCTGTCACGGTCGGAATAATTTTATCCCCTCTCCTTCTATGTTTTACATGAGATCGTCTTCGTAACTTGTATTATAGTTATTATTTAGTGACAAATCATGTGCCTAGTATGTTTATCTGTAGTAGTACATTATTCCCAGAGCAGTCCATTAATAAATATAGTTTTTATGAAAACTTTTCTCCAATAATTTGTGATATTTAATAAAATGATTTAAAAGTCATAGCTTTACTGATTATAAGTAGCTATTGGTTGTTATCTTGTTTATTTATTTAATATAAGCTACAATTTTTTCTATTTAATAATATGATTATTAGTTATTTTTAAGTAATACTTATTAAAATATGGGACATTTTCGTAGTAGGTTTACTTTATACACTCTCACTAGATAATATGTATTATTTTTTGTAAATTCCTAAAATAAATTATTACCTCTTTGGAAATGATTTTTTTTTATTATCTGTTTTTTTTTTTTTTTTTTTTTTTTTTTTTTTTTTTTTTTTTTTTTTTTTTTTTTTTTTTTTTTTTTTTTT
>KZ651066.1:288265-305416 GCA_001010745.2 Gerris buenoi
AATATTTCATTTTTCCCGCCATTTTGTCAAAAAATTAATAATCCCCCCCCCCTTCCTTCCCCTTACTAATTTTGAAGTGGGGTATCAAATGAAAGGTATTGAAGAGTAGATTACAAATATATATACCACTTAGGGTTAGTGTTTCATTTTCGGCGCCATTTTGTTAAGAAACATCGAAATTTTTCGCCCCCCCCCCCCCCTTACTAATTTTGTTTCACAATACCAACGAACCCCTTTTTACGTGAGAATTCACGCCTTACCAATTTATTATTGTCTCTATTTCGTAACAACCTCATATAAAAGCTGAATTTTGTATTTGTTTGATTTTATTTCTTTCACTCAGAAAACGACATTCATTTATCGAGTAAGTTAAGGTTAATACAAGTTTGGAAGTGGTAAAACTCTCACACAGTTGTAAGTCGTTTAGACTTCAAAATACCATAAAGACTTAGATAAAATAGCATCTATATTTGGAACTTAGAAACAGCTGTGACTTAACTTGGTAATAACTTGTAGATATGGGAGCGTCTATGGAGGCCATCTTAATGAAAAATATAATTTGTTTCTCTACGTAAAATAGCTAGTTTGATTATTTTAAATTACATATCAGTTTTCACCTTTCATCATCAGTGCCGCAATGTGAAAGAAGTAGAGGTACACTGTATAAATAAAAAGTTAATGATTGAGCCTAGTTTACTTCATGTCGAAGATCAAGGTAACTATAAGTCATCCAGGTAAGAAGTAGACTGGACTCAATTATTAAATTTTAATGTATCTAATGTAACTCTACTTCTTCCACATTCCGGCACTGATGATGGCCTTATGCGAAGGCTGAAAGTTGCTATGTAATTTAAAATAAAAAAAAATGAACTAGTTTTCATGCAGAAACAATTTACACGTATCATGGTACTAACTAGTTTAATAGCCCAGTCAAATTAGCCACAAATTCATCAAATAGGAGAAAAAAATCCCGAAGTTTTGAAACTTGGCAGAGTTGTTGAGTTGAGTGTCCTGTACAACATACTAAAAGTCCCCGAGGGTGGGGGGCGAGCGCGAGGTNTTCATTTTCGGCGCCATTTTGTTAAGAAACATCGAAATTTTTCGCCCCCCCCCCCCCCTTACTAATTTTGTTTCACAATACCAACGAACCCCTTTTTACGTGAGAATTCACGCCTTACCAATTTATTATTGTCTCTATTTCGTAACAACCTCATATAAAAGCTGAATTTTGTATTTGTTTGATTTTATTTCTTTCACTCAGAAAACGACATTCATTTATCGAGTAAGTTAAGGTTAATATAAGTTTGGAAGTGGTAAAACTCTCACACAGTTGTAAGTCGTTTAGACTTCAAAATACCATAAAGACTTAGATAAAATAGCATCTACGTTACGCTTAATGGAATAAGCTATGTCCTAAACTTGTATACTTTCTTGAGCATTGTATAAATATTTTTATTATAAGATTAACGGACATTATCAAATACTATGAAGTTAAAAAGTGTTAAGGAAAATATTAATTGTGAATCAGAGATGGTAAAGAATATTTTTAAGTCCAGTTTTAGATTATTTAATTTCCTTCTTTATTTTCAATTACAATTAAAACGTCTTAAATTTTTTATAACCAAACAATCGTCGCTATATTATTCTTGTCTGTCCATGTTATTTCCTGGTCCTATTCCAATCAAACATTTAAATAGATAGTCAAGGTCTGTTACATCATGTCTCTTTTAACTAGTTATTTACCATCTGTTCTTTATTATCGTCCATCCTATCTCATAATTTTAGCTGACATTTCCATAACAGCCTCTGCTGATCTTTGTATTGTATTAATTTCTGATTATAATTAAGCAATTAGGTAAAGTTGGATTTTATTTAGAACTAAATGAACCTGTTTGTTTTTGTTTTAATGGTAATAAAAATATCAAAGCATTTTTGCTTCCGAGCTTACCGAAGGTAACGGAAGCTATGTGATCGTTCTAAATAACGAAAAAAATTTAGGTCTCCGAGATCAGACATCAGAGATCATTTTTGGTTCCGTGTCTGTCTGTCTATCTGTCGTTTAATTTTTGCGAGCCACCATATCTTAAAAACTACACGTCCAATTTTAATGAAATTTGGGTGATTTGAATGAAACTTTTATAGTTTGTGGAAAGTAGCCCGCAGATAGCCCCAGATTAATTTGAACCGTCTGCGCTCTTTAACTTTTGCTAATTTCATACTTTAATTGGTGTAAAAAATCAAAACAATTTTGACAAATTGAAAAAACGGGGGAAACAATTAAACCAATTAGGCAATAAAATAAAAAAAATCAATAAAGTACGTGGGTAGAATGCGAGGAAGCTATGTGCCACGCCAATTGGCAGTCTCTTTTTAAATTTAAACATAAGTGTAAGTAAAACCACTTCATTACACAATTATGGGATTTTTTTTGTGTCATTATTACAGTTTTGACTAAACAGTGCTTGTTTGTAATAGTTATTTAGGCTCATTGTTTGATTGGTTCTTAAGGTTTTAAAAGAAAAATGACTATCTAGCACAAACAGATTAGAATAGATAATATTTATAGTTATTTTCTAAAAGATCTGTTGGTCCAGAAACTTGTTTATACTTTAGCCATTCAGCTGTGAAATTCGCAGTGTTCGTTTTTTTCTAAACAAATTCTTTTAGTAATTTCTTTTAAAATTCTTATCTAAAGAAGACAGTTTAAAAATATATATTTATCTAAACTGTGTTCGTTTGTGACTTTGAACATAACTTAACTTTATAGGGAACAAGAACGAACCCAGTTTTGATTTCAACCTCGAATCTTTTTAATTAATTAATGTATATAGATGTTAAATTTTATTTTCTAATGTAAATAATTACAAAATTATTATAAAACATAGTGCGTGGCAAATAGCTTCAACCTATTTTTGTAAAATTGATTTAATTTTCACCCGTTTCTTAAATCTGTGACAATTGTTTTGATTATTTAAGTATTAATTTAGCAAAATTTAAGGAGCACAAACTTAAACAATTGATCTGGGGCTACCTGCGGATCCTGGGAGTTACTTTGGGCAAACCATCCAAATTTCATAAAGCAAACTAGATGAGTATTTTGAAGATTTGATAAATAAATGTGTTTGTGCGACTGTGAAAGTGAAACAAATGGGCGCAGAAGGTTAAGACTTTTTGAGACCAATTAAGGGCTAATTATGACCAATACTTCCAATTTTGAGAGGTAGGTTTTTTGATATGTAGGTTCGCAAAAAATGTGGACTATTTATTTTTCAAAATTGTAATGACATTCACTAAACCAAAATTGTTCCCTGATGCCTGAAAATAATTTTTAAAATCAAAGATATAAATAAATGTCACATATATCTTCCGTCACCTTCGGTAAGTTCGTCAACAAAACTAATATTAATAACTGAATTACAATTAAAACTAAAGCATCAAACGTAGCGAAAAAAAAGCATCAAAACGAGCAAAATATATATGTTTGTTGTCTAAAAGTTCTGATATAATGACCTAGTATATTTAGTCTAAATCAGTATTCATTGAGTATTAGCTTTTTATCAAGAAAGAAGTCAAAATTGCTCTATGAACTTTATTCACTATCAACGAAAAATAGTAGAATTTGTCTTAAATTTATTTTTTGTGGAGTCAAAAGTCATTATAATTTTAACAAAACTATGAAGCTGGATATAATTTTAAAATAATTTGCTAATAATATTTTTCTTTTTTATTTAGACGCTTATTAAGAGATCAATCAACTTAAACTTGTTTAATTATTAGATTATACCTATAAATAATTTTTTTTTATCTAGCCAATCTTGAAAAACTTTGTATTTCTTAATAATGAAAAGAGGTACCATAGGTAATTCATTACCGTTTATTTTTATTTTTAATTTTTCTCGTCAACTTATGAACTTAATATTTGTTACCATACGTTTTATTTAATTTTCACTCGAAGCATGTGTTAATTATAGATAAATATATGTGACGCAATATTTCTTGCTTGTATATATGTATATTTTTATAAGCTATCATTAGGTGAAAGTTTCTTATGTGTATTTATTTAAAAAAAAAAAAAAAAAAATCGGGTCTTGTCGTCTGCATTTAAAGACAACCTTAATTGGTTCCCCAACTGTTAAACTACCTCCTTCAAATGTCTTTTAACTAACGAAAATTACGGTGTTTTGAAACTAATAATAAAAGTACTAAAACATTACGTAAAAAGTTCTATGTACTGAACCTAATAATAAGTTCGGAACTTTAAACTCTTAAATATAGTATTAGAGAAAATTTATTATTAACGAATTATAAAAAATAACTTTCTCTTTAAACGCAATTCTTAACTACTCGAAAAATATTCTTAAAGCATTTAACTTAAAATTTTGCATTATTAAAAAAATATAAATGCAGTGCTTTTTGAATTTTCTCTATTTATTTATATATTTTCTCTTACTCATAAAAATTAACAACTAATTGCTATTTTAATAGATGTGTTATTGCGATTATTAACAAACTTTCTTGATACGTGTTCATTGCTGATGTTTATTTACTTATAACTCATATTTGCTAAAGCCCTATTACTAATCATACTCTCTATTAGTTCATTTGACTAATTCTCTCCATCTTTCGTTTTGATTACTACCCAATTCACTTAAACTCATATTCACTAAAGCGCTATCACTAATATTAATCTTAGTTTATTACTCATATTTACTACAGTTATAGCTCTACAATTATTTCAATTGACTAATTCCTTGTATATTTAGTTTTTATTTCGAATTCTCTTTAGACTTTATCTCATATTGACTGAACCCCTATAAATGAACTCTATTACTCATATTCATTAGTTATAGCTCTACAACTGTTATAATTGATTAAATTCTTATATCTTACGTTTTTAATTGACTAATTCCGTATATATTTCTTTTTCATTACTAATTCCCTTCACTCTAGTTATAGCTCTACAACTATTTCTATTGACTAATTTCCTTTGATGGTTTATTGACTTTAAATATAGAAATTAATAAATTATTATTTCTGAAATGAACAAAATAAACATTCCAATATCATTATAGATATGTGTAGGTAATGGTAATGTTTCTCTATTTATTGTAAGCATTATAAACAAGTTGTAAAATAGGTTTTTTAAATTTTAAATTATAAGTGATACTAAATGACAAATTTAAAAAAAAGTGATGTAATTTTCTTATTATGTTTTAAATAAATAATGGAGGGGGGCGGGGTTACAATTTTTTGATGTTTTTCTTTTAAAGTTAATTTGTTTACCTTTTTTTAACGGGTTTTGAGTGGGAGAGAGTCTGGCAAAAGTATTGAAAATAGTTTTAAATTATAATTTAAAACATCTATTTCGAGTATAGGGTGTATTTTATAGAGCAAGTGCCAAGGTGTTTGGAAAGGTCAGGGTAGACTATTAATATAAATAAATCGATTTTTAACTCAATCATATTTCAAGGGTTTTTGCAAATTAAAATTTAAAGTGAATAAAAAAAGAACATTATACATAAATAGGTGGAACATGTGTTTGTTTGTATTGCGTTATATTTATGTTACATAAAACATTAAAAATAAGTTTTTATAATCTATTGAAATGGTAAATTACTGCATTCATTTTATAAAATGCATGTTCAATATTTTGCCTATTATTTTTCTACATTGTTCATTGTATTTTTAAATCCTTTATTTTAGTTTCGATTTTTTTTGTTTGTGGAGAGCTCTTCCGGTCGTCCTATTGAGCTGAAACTAGGTAAAAATAAAAAAACATTTTATTAAATTTTAGGCCGATAAGGTTAACGGAGCAGAGCGAAGTTGACCGGACTCCGCTTTTGAAAACGGACAGCATTGTTTTTGGAATAAAAATATTTTTGTTATATGTCATATGGATCCAAGGTGATTTTTTCAGTCTTTGGGAATATTTGTTTATCAAATGATAATTATTTATCACTTCTAATTTTAACTACGTTTTAGAAAGTATGAATTAATTTTTCTTTGGAATAGAGAAACCGTTGAGCATCAAATAAATTATTTTCATAGTCATCCAATCTAAAAATCGAGTCATTTATATTTATTTCATAATTTCTCCTAATTAATATGTGACGTCTTCTAAGTCGGAAGTTATCTTTGACTTGTGCATATGTAATGACGAATAATTTAATGTCATAGATGAAAAAGTGGCAAATTGATGTATCGAAAGATCCGAGTCGAAGAACAGGTGAAAGCCAGAAGTCAGTATTTTAAACTTGTCCGAAAAAAAGCTACGGTAATTCTTTTAAATCGCTTGGGTTTTTAACCTGTTCCTTCCTAAAACGATTAGGTTAATTTGAAGGTAGAATCTTCACATGGTCCGCCGCGGTTCTTCTTCCGTAAACTGTATGTAGTCTATATATAGAAATCAACTATAAGTTTAAAAAAATTTTGATTGAAAATATAGTCTGAAAATAAAAATCAACTTTCACTTTAAATAGTGAAATCGACTTTAAAAAATTATTCTTTCAATCAGTCAAAATTAAAAGATTAGATTGAAGTCACCACCGAAATTAATTAGTCAGTATTTTTTATACTTACTGTTGCTCTTTAAAAGGTCTAAGAATTTTTAAAACATTAGTGTGTATCGCTGATTGCATTTGCTGTAGTACTTTGACGTGGTCTGAAGAATATTATGTACATTATAGGTGTGTATAGTGTATATAGTACTTCATAGTTATGTACTATGTATATACATACTTCATAATATAGAATATAGACGGACACATGCCAAATATAATAATCTTTGCTGTTGATTGCTCATAAATTACTTAAAACATTAGATTTATATTTCATATATAATAAACGAGAATACCTCGCTACGGAATGTTTAATTATAATTTTATCCACAACTCCCCCCTGTGTTTATAATATATCAAAACACCAGACCCAGGAAATAAATAGTATATATGTCACATTCTTTTTGGATTATTCCATTATTTTAAACTTTACTTATAAATTACAAATTTTGAATAGCCTAGCTTTTAAACGCGATGAAGTTCGTTTTTTAAGAATAGGATGATAAATTCCGCGATTGTTGTACGAGCTGTTTTTAAAAGTAATATTTTTAAATTTCTTGCAGGTATATTTATTTCACATAGTAAATCATAAATGCATTCTTCCTTATTGTGAATTTGTAAAGTTATTCTTTCTTATTTTCTTACCTCAAATATTAAATTAATGTTGTTGTTTTTTTTCCCCCTTCATTGTTTACATTTTTTAAACTTTTCTCTTCTTCTTAATTTAATACTTTCTCCCTCTATTGTTTAAGATTGCTATTCAGATTTTAAAATGACAAGAGAGAGAGAGAACATAATGACAAAAGACCTAAATGACGCAAAAGACAATGTGTAAGTTAAAATTAGAAAAAAAAGAACAAGTCAGTGCTGAAAAGAGAACTTTTTCTTTCTCCTTATCTCTTTGAAAGTAGTTAATGTTTAAAAAAGGAACATTAAGGTTTATAGATTACATCCCTTTATGATACCTTGACGAATTTCTTCAAGGAAATAAGAATTTTCTCTTTTTTGTAACATTTTATTATTTTCTAGCTGTTAAGTCTGAGTTTAGGTTTAATGGATTTATATCTTGGCATTTGGACCGTTCTCCTAAGTTCTATACTAATTTACTATTTAATGTAAACATATAGCGAGCGAGTGATCGATATTATTGCAAACGTTTTGACCGTGTATATGCTGGCTGGATAGGCTGCTTGATGTTTGCGCAAACATGATGTTTAACTAAATTACCCCGGCATCAGGTTTGCACAAACATTTTGCGCAAAATGTTTGATCGTGTATGGGGGGCCTTAACAAGAGGTTAAGTTTAACCATTTTTGGCTTATAGGTAATATATTGTGTTTAAGCTTAAGTGACCAATAGTTTGATTTCCTGAGTATTATAGATTTAATATTCATTAATCGTTTCTTACTGCGTAGCACCCTTCAATCTTCACTTCACGATGGTTTGTCGCCAGCATCCTTCTTCTTACTTTGACTTTTCTTAAGTCCTCTTTCTCGTTTGGGTCTTTTTCTTAGCCGGAATTCATTCAAGAGGGCTTATTCTTACGTCTTTTAGTTTCAATTTCTCTTTTCCCTGTTACATTGATATTTTTATTTTAGCTTGATTTTTTTTTTTTATTTGGATAAAATTACTGATCCTTGAAAATAAAAATATATCACATATTAATACGCAGGGACAGGGAAGGCAGCGTAGTTTTTCTTAGCCGCAGAAATGAAAGAGACCGCGAATTTAGGATTAGAAATTAAAAATGCTTTATTGCTTCTCCATCTCAATTAACTTGTGTGTATTACAAGTAAAGCAAAAAATTGTAATTAGCAGCTACACATAATTTTACTTTATTTGTACGTTCAAAGTACAAATCAACAATCTAATACCTACTTGATATAGGCCACTATACTTGATGTAGGAATTAAAAAAGGCTTCTGCTTGATAAATAATTTCATTAATAGATTTTTGACAGATTCAGACCTACACTGAACCTAATTTAAATTTATTTGTATATATTTATTTAGTTCTTTTATGCTAAAGCCATTGTAACAATTTTTAACACGAGGAAAGTCTGGATATTTTTAATGTTAGAGATATAGCCGTCCAAGATAAGTCTATTTTATTTATTTTCTGTTCAATGGAAGGAAATTATGCCTTAGTCCATGGGGAACTGCAAAATAAGGACTTTGAAACTCATTGAGCAAAATGTGTCTGGTTTTGGGTCAAAACCTACATGTTGCCTTTTAGTGCACAAACCTGTTTCGGCCAGTTTGGTTTATCATCTTTAATAAATTGATAAGTGGTTTACTGGAAACAATTCTGTTCTTTATTAATTATAATCAATTGAAAGATTAAGATATGAATGTAACATCAATCTTAATAGCGTTTTAATTAATTAATAATCCAAACTATTAGGTTTGCACAAAATGGATTTAAATGTTTTTATATTTAATACGTGTTGCTTGTTCTGTCTGTACCTTACCTTGCCTTTTATATTTGTATTACTTACCTTTGCTTCATATTAAAAGGTAAACAACATCAGTTTCCAAGTTAAAATATATACAATACTTTGTACATAAGTTCATGCAATTACTAAACTTCGAATTTTGCAGCCGTAATCTAATTTGTTGCTAATTACTGTTTGGTCACCTGAATAACATCTATGCTGTGCGGGTCTTATGGTCTAGGATACTCTTTTGATTTTAAGATTAGATTTTATTTTATTCGTTCGAGTTGAGATGCTATAAGCTGTTTTGATTCTTAAAAAAAAACTTTTATTGGCTTTTAATTTATATAATTTTTCTGGTGTAGGAGGAAGACATATTAATTATTAAATGATTAAATTACTGATGCACTTAAATATGAATTACACAATATTTGTTTAATGAACCTTTAATAAACTATTCTTTTGGCAGACTTTTTTAATCTCTAATACAGTTGTAGATTATGTTTTCTTTATCTCTTCAGTACAACTGTGGCATCCAGGAATGTTCTCCATATTATAGATTCAGTTGGATGTGTATAGATAGAGTTGATTATGGCTTATGTTTTACCATTTTTAACTTGCCACTTATGGTAATTTCTCAATCGGGGTTTTAACATTTTGAGCAGAATCATTTTGAACATAATATTTTAGATGAAACAGGACAGAATTTATGATTATTTTATGAACATTAGTCATGTTACATGTCATCGTATTGTATTCTGTATTAGTCAAATTATTCAGCCTAAAATTTAGCTCTTGAAACATCATATTTTTTTCCTTTTTTAAAATATTTACAGCCTATTGAATCATTTGTGATAAACTTTTTTTTTATTTAGTTGTCGAACGGTTTTTTTGTTAGTTAAATATATGACTCATAATAATAATTTTAAGGTCTGTTATCTCACCTCTTTGTCAGAATATAATATAATATTATACCAGGCCGATCAAATTTTGTAATATGTAGATGAAATGCTTAATAGAATTCTTCGGAATAATAAAGAAATTCTATTTGTCCAACAACCTCTTGTTATTTAGTCTCTCTTGCCCTTGATTACTGTTAAAATTTAATTTTTCCGTGGTAGGCTGTGAAATAGTAACTTTAGAGCCTAAAAAACAAAGCTAAAATCAATTTTTTCATTACGTGGACTTAAAAAAACTTTTTTCCGTGGTAGGCTGTGAAATAGTAACTTTAGAGCCTAAAAAACAAAGCTAAAATCAATTTTTTCATTACGTGGACTTAAAAAATCTTTTCTTTACTCCTGGCCGTAAAGAAATTTTTTTTTATGTCCTAGGACGCAAAAACAATTTTCTTTACTCCGAGCAGTTATCAAAACTTCCGCATTAGCGCTACTTTCTTAGTGAAAATACGTTTGAATTCCGCTAGATGGCAGTGCGTTTTATTTATCTTTTCTTACAATGTAGCCTCCTTTTAAGGTTTCTTTTTTTTAAATCTTAAGTTTGAAATAATATTTGTTATTATTATATATTGATTATTGATTAATATTTAATGTTTTTTCATTGTCTGCTACCTCGGAAAAAATAGCATATACTACAAGACTGTGAAGTGTTTTTTCTTTACCGTGGCAATATTTCCTGTCTCGATTCGCACGACAGTAAATGTAATTGCCGCGGTAAAGAAAAAACTCACTTCAGAGCCTAGTAACATAATATACTATTCTTTCTACTTGCATCCTTGTATGTGTTCTTTCTTTTATTTTCATTCATTAGTAATTCGTTTTCCTCTTCACTGCACTTAGATTTCAGTGTATTTCAATGATTAAAATAAATAAAATAAAAATTGTTGTATGTTGTACTTAAGTTTGGTTTAAATTGTTTAATATAAATTAAAACATATACGTATGTTTGTTTATATTCATAGGCATGTTTATGTGCAGATAAATCGCTTAAATTATTATATAATTTTAATTTAATGCCTTTAATATCTAAAATACAATGAAAAATGTTTTTTGAAACGCATACTGAGGTATTAAATAAAATTCAACAGTTCAATTTGGTTTCAAAAACATTTATGGTATTTTAATTGTAATTATTTAATGTCATTTATATCGGAATATAGTGGGGTATTAAAGTCTTTTTTTTTTTCGTTGATCTTACCTGTTATCATTGCATGACATTTTGTTATCTGGTGTTTTTGTTTGAAAAGCAAATTTCAAGTGGGTATGATATCTTTTTATATTCGTCATAGTGTCGTTACCTGACCGAGTTAGTCACCATTTAGTTCTTCATGTAGGTTGTTTCGTGCCATTACGCTTAACAATGTCGGAAAGTTCCGTGACATCTTCGTTTTCTTTTTTCCAAGCCTTGTCCAAGTCTAGTTCGTCTGTTGATGTCCCTACTAGAGTGAACGTCGGGAAAGTACGTGGTTCGAATGTTTGTAATAAACTTACCAGGACAACCTCCTTTAATAGTTCTAATAATAATCAAAACGATTCAACATTATGTTCTCAAAGTGATTCTTCTAAATGTTTTAAAAATAAACCGCGTCCTCGTGATTTTCCTACGGATTTTTTACCCTCTCGTAAGTTGCCTCTAAGCAAATCAACATCGGCTTCATCTATCCCACCATCGTTTACTAACCGTCCTATGTCGGCTTTAAGAGGCAATTCTAATCGTTTACCAAACAAACCGCTTCTTTTGAATGATTTACCTAAATCTTCCAACTCGAGAGCATCTTGTATAATAGATTCACCGAAATATTTCAGATTTCCATCGTCTCCATTCGACGTGTCTTTTACTCAAGCGCTCCCACAAGGGAGATTCAATCAATATTTCTATTCGGTTCCTTCGACTCCAGGTTATCAAGCAGACAATCAACCTTCAATTGAATCAGTGCTGAGTACACCGAGCCTAGATGACCCCAACGTTCATTGGTTCAGAACTTCAAAAAACTTCAGCTTACATTATCATTCACCTTCCAAGGTAATCTTAGTAGTATATCTTAGCAAAGCTTTGAATCGGCAGTAGCTTTATCTAATATAATATCAACACTTTTTTATGTGAACATTTTTTGACAATCATCGTTTGGATCAAATGTGATATTACATAGTATTTTTACGTGTTTACATATGTCTACTAGCTTTACATTAATATCCGGCTAATTTTGATTAATTTTTTGGATTAAGGTACATATACAATATAGCTATATTAAATAAGTAAAAATATTAACTAATAGCTGAGAATGAAATCTGCATTTAACTTATTTAAATTTTAATAAATCAGATGTGATTACTAAAAATCGGTTATGATAAGATCATAACCCAGTTATAATAATTTTTTACAGTCTTTCGTGTGACTAACAAATACATACTTAAAAACATTACTACTAACTATATCCTAAATCTGTATCTTTTTCCTAAATTTGTCAATCTACTTGTCTTTTTTATACTTTCTATAAGAAGGAAAATATCAAAAATTAGAGTAGCATATTGCTTCCTATCATTGGACGAATGATCACATGGATATTAAAGTGTCGTTCAAAATTTACCCGTGTTTAAATCCTAGTGGGTGAAAGACTGACAGATAGACAGGAGAGAGACCAAACATTTACCCTGGTGTCATGAACGAAATGGGCACAGCCAACGCTTCCGTTACAAAATGATATTTGTTCAAAAAGTTAAGAAAGAGTTTTGATACTAGGTGTCCCTGGTAATTGTTTTTATATAGAAAAGTGGATCCTCAACGGGTAAGACGAAATTAAAGAGTTTTTAATAGATTCCATTGCTAAGAAGATAAAAATTCAATTTAATCATTATAGAAAATATTTTCCCTCTTTTCTTCCTAGCGAATATATATATTTTTTACTTTTCAAGAACTATCGATGCTAATGCTTTTCCCTTATAAACGAAGCTATTGAATTTTTATGTAAGTTTTTATTAAATATCAAGTTAGGTTTAATTAGTTATTTATAAGACTATTATGTACACCAAAAGGTTATTTTTCCTTATTTAAAGTTTTAGTAATTAATTTTTCAATGTTCGCGGTATAATTTCATTCAAATTCTTTTCTTCTTTTCCTGACATTTTTAATAATATTATTTATGAAATTATTTATTTTTAGACCATTGAAGGCATAAATTATTTCTTCATGTCGATATTTTCGGTTTTTGTTAGCCCTTCGTTTTTTTTTTTTTAATATTTTTAATTTCTTCTGTTATTTTATTTCATTTCTTGAGTGCTCTTTTCTTATGAGAGTTAATTAAATTTTAAAATTATTTTTACCGCTCATACATATTCCCCCCCCCCCTCTTTACAATTGTGTTATAACAACTATATATAGATTTTTTCGTCTGGAAAACGACTTATATGGTTTCATTTGTGTTTAACTAGACTAACTTTGCTATTTTTATTCATATTATAATCGTTTTAAAGCCATCAGAACTGTTCTTTAGAAGATTGTTTTTAATATTATTTATAGAGCAGCACTAGCCCCAAATTTAAAACTAATGTCGATTTCCTGATTGTGCCTTAGGATATAACTGAATGGGTATAGAAAATTTTATTGATTTCAGTTTCATTCAGTTTGTATAGCCGATAAATATATATACATATATTTTGTAAAAATATTTGTTTTTACTCTAAGATATTACCTCATCTCACTTTAGCGCTATCGCAATAATTTCTCTATTTATTTTGTGAATAATAAAAAGTAAAATCGCATCTTTAAATAATTAATTGTTGACTTTTATTAACTGTGTACTACATGGATACATTATTTTTATGTTCATTTTAATTAATATGAAAAAGATAGTTTTTTTTAATTTTTATTTATTTTTTTTTTTTACTGTTGAAACTATTAAACAAAACCACTACTAAAATATAACAAATGAGACTAAATTGTTTGGGAATAATGATTGATTGTATTCATCTGTCCTTTTCAATATGTTTTTGTGACCACCACTCTTTCTTATTTTTAATAATGTTAAGACCTTGTTCTTAATAAACTTTAAAAAAATGCAACGATACCAGATTTATGTTAAGTGTTCAATATAAATATGCTGTTACTTTTAAAAAGGCGGCATTGCGAGCTAAGGCGAAACATAAGAAGGAGCAAAACTAAAAGGACGCCGCTATTGCTGACTTATTAAATATTTTCTCTAGAAATTAAGAAATATGAAGGAACTTCTTTGATCTCAACTGTCAACCAGATTATACCTAATATAATCTGATGCAACTTCTATTAAAATTTCCATTTCCTTTAATTTGCTTAGGTTTATTTTAATTTATGTATGTTCAATTTACGTTTCATCTTAAATGAAGTTTATTGAAAATTATTATTTTCCTCCTGGAAGGGTTTATTAAGAAATCTAAGAGGTTGTTGACTTTAAATATTACAGTATGGACCAATGTTTTTAATTAATATTATACGTTTTTGTACATATTTACACTTTTTTCCGAACTTACCAAAGAGAACGGACGCTTAAATTTTTGATGTCCCCAAATTCAGAAATTTCAAGACAATAATCCCGTTTTAGGCATCAGGTAGCATTTTTGTTCTCGTGTCTGTTTGCCGGTCTGTCTATTTGTCGTTCAATTTTTGTGAACCTGCATTTTATTATCTTAAACCTACTTGTCCAAATTTAATGAAAGTTTTATGCTGTCATTAATTAAGTCTTTTAATTTAACTTTAAGTCTTTTTTTTAACTTTCTAGTACTGATACTATGCAATCACTACACTTTATTACTTTTTTACTCTGATCATGTATTGTTGGATAGTGCTGTTTTATCACTTACATTTTAAAACTACTTATGCGATTTTATTTATACAGTATATGAAGGTTAGTCCTTAGATTTTACTATTTTAATTTCAACCTTCTACGCACATTGCTTCTTCTCACGCACGTGAGTAAAAATATTTTTCAATGAACACCCATACTTTAAAATCTATCTCACCATATGTACTTTTATACTCATGTACCTTTCAATGTGAGGAAGCTATGTGCTATTATAATTGAGAGACGTTTTCGAATCAAATTAAATGTTAAGCTGTTTCAATCAACTGGGTTAGGCCCTTTGCCAGCCTAAATTTAGAACTTTGGCTTCCAATTCAGTCTTCTGTTAAGACCTTACATTAACTATGTAAGGTTAATATTGGCGTTATTACTTTAATATTATTAAGTTCTAATTTTAAGTAGTGCATGCCTAGGATAGTTTTGATTAGGGTTGACTGTTACAATACTTTTATTTCTACTACTAGCATTTGTTAAGATCTATTTAGGAAAGAAATATAAATTGAACAATTCAAATCTATGAATGATGCCAAGTAGTACACACAACTTGCATTATTGGGAGATTTGAAATCTTAATCAATCCTGTCCTAATTTTTTTTATAGAGCTGCATTTTTCTAATAGCTTATTTTAAATTTATGTTTTCAAATTGATTGTCAGCACTTTGCAATCACGTTTTATACTATTATTCTGAAGCTTTGTTTGGAAACAAAACTTCGAGGATTTTTGAGGAAACATTTGATGCTTCTAAGTTTTATTCTATAGAATCATAATAATATCTCACACCATTCTCTTTAACACCATTCTCGAGTATTCAGATCTAATTAAAATTAAAAAGCTAAGCTAATTTATGATATTTAATCCCTCCTTGAATTATCTCAACTTTTTAGCCAAGTTGTCTAGGACTTACTAACATTAAATAAAAAGTGACTCTACTTGAAATAGAAAATGTTGCTCTAAATAATATCTATATATTGAAGATATTTTTAAGCTTAAGATATTTTTAAGCCGCGATGTTGTCTAAATCTTCCAGAGGAGGCTGGAATGGCGTAATGCCGAGCCAACATCTTATTAACTTGTTGTCGGATGTTGGAACAGTTCCAGTGTCGCGCTTGCGTGGCACATCCCTTGGTATCTCTCACTGACACAAATTACTTATTTATAATATTTATTTATTTCATTGAAAAAAGGTGCGAGTTAGGTAAATTCGAATCACTACCTTCATACATTGAGTTATATTTGGGACTAACTGAAAAAAGCTCTTTCCCAGAAAATTTTACTACCTGCTTCATTATGTGATTATAATTAATCTGATATATTAAATGACGCGTTATTTATCATGCATATTAGTTTGCGAAATTAATTTTTAATACTATTTTCGTATATTTCTGTTCAATTTCAATTTCCAATTAAGAGAATAGGATGATATATATGAGAGGAAAGCATTTATGTTTAATACATACTTGAATATAATTAAATATTACATTAGTTGGACTTGTTATTTTAATTGAAAAAGGCTGTTTTTGGATAAATTGATTTTATTTTTCCCATGTATTTTTGGGTAAGATTTTTCGAATCCTGAATTTCTTAACGATCTTTATCAAGGGGGTGCTTATGTGGAGTAGCTTTTAAACTTTGACATAAAACTTAAATAAAACAATTAAATTTACATATTAGATTGGCTGTTTTTATATTTTAATTCTACATCTCATGTATATCAGATGGGATGTCTACTAGTAGTGCTATTGATTTCTTTCGCATAAACCTCCTTACCTTCCTTAAAAATGACCTACGTATCTAGTAAATTCACAGATACAGTAAAACCTGCTAAAGTAACCACCCGTGTATATTGACCACCCGGTCAATGTGACCACTTTTTCATGGTCCCCTTCATACTTTCCTGTACGTTTTCTTCTGCTTATTGTGACCATCTGCCTAAGGTGACCACTTTTGGTCGGTCCCTTCGGTGGTCACTTTATCCAGGTTTTACTGTATTTGCAAATCTTTATCTTGTCAATTAGTCTACTCAAATGATTACGACATTATCAAAATTATAAAAGTTTTACATCCATCCCGCGTTCCTCTAACTTATGGTATCATATAGACATAAAACGATCATACAATGACCCCTACTTCACGACCTTGTACTCACAATGTATTGGCCTTGTAGTACCGTCTGAAATCCTCTTTTCCCCCCTTTTTTTGCTGGAATTGAAATGCTTCAAACAGCAATGAATTTTACTGATCATGCGAATAACTTACCCTTGACCTTGATGGCAAATAAAGCTGGAAAGGAGCACTAAACATTACCAGTTGTAAATATGTCTCATCCGACAAATGAACTACTCTTTTATTTCTTAAAAAATGTATATATATA